>ML663483.1:691306-818302 GCA_007570785.1 Antilocapra americana | reverse complement strand
AGAGATATTAGATGATTCTGTAATTCATAGGAGTACTAATTATATATGAAATGAGATATTAGCAAATATTAATATATGTATTATTCTTTGTGACTTCAAATCTCATTACTAAACTTATGAAAGATCATTTAGAGCATTGGTGAACTAGATACAAATCAGATGCTGGAATCAAGGGAGGAATAAATGAGTTCTTACATAGTGATTGGTAAAAGCACTGTAAAATATTTTATATCATTGCAATATGAGTTAAAATTTGTTTTTGATCTCTTTTTCTTAATGTTCAATACAGTCATTATAAAAAAAGGATTACACTTCATTCACTGGGTTTTGTTTGAATTTGGAAATATGTGTGCCTGTGTGTGTAGCTTTTAATTTTTAGTTTGAATACAAAACTGAACTTTGTGCACATCTGTAAAATCCCTGAATTTCCTAGTCCATTCCAGCTGGGCGATGAAAGTTATATCATCAGAAGAATAATAAAACAATTTTTCTGACACTTTTCATTTGACTAATGCAAGAGCTTAGGAAGAAGAAGGGGTAGGTAGTATATCTTAAATAGCAATGTCCTTCCTCTCAGTTTTTGTCTTAGCTAACTCCTGATCACCATTTTGAATTAGATGACGTGCCTCTGTACATCCTTAAAAACTTATGCCTAACTTTATCCTGCTTTTCAATGTTGATTATGAAATTGTAATCACTGATTTACATACATTAAGCCATATTTCTTTTCTGTCATCTGATTCCTCTTCTTTTTCTTCCCTTTTTCTCATTCCCAAACAACCGCACATACACAAATCTATCAGCTCCTCATTGGTAGGGACTATGCTTTCTTGAGTCGAGCACTTCTAGTACTTAGAATAATGTCTGGCACATACAATGATTAAGCAATATTTATTGAGTGAATGTGTATGAGTGAATGAATGCTTACGAGCTAGTCATATCAGCTAATCACTGAATATAGCGAAGTTGCAAGATATAAAATTAACACACAGAAATCCTTTGCATTCTTATACACTAACAATGAGAAAACAGAAAGAGAAATTAGGAAACAATGCCATTCCCCACTGCGACGAAAAGAATAAAATAGTTAGGAGTAAACCTACCTAAAGAAACAAAAGACCTATATATAGAATACTATAAAACATTGATGAAAGAAATCACAGTTAACACAAATAGATGGAGAAATATACCATGTCCGTGGATCGGAAGAATCAATATAGTGAAAATGAGTATACTTCCCAAAACAATCAATAGATCCAATGCAATGCCTACCAAGCTACCAACAGTATTTTTCAGAGAACTAGAACAAATAATTTCACAGTTTGTATGGAAACACAAAAAGCCTCAAATAGCCAAAGCAATCATGAGAAAAAGAATGGAATTGGAGGGATCAACCTGCCTGACTTCAGACTATAATACAAAGCTACAGGCATCAAGACAGTATGGTACTGGCACAAAGACAGAAATATAGATCAATGGAACAAAATAGAAAGCCCAGAGATAAATCCACGCACCTATGGACCCCTTATCTTTGACAAAGGAGGCAAGCATATACAATGGAGAAAAGACAAACTCTTTAACAAGTGGTGCTGGGAAAACTGGTCAACCACTTTTAAAAGAATGAAACTAGAACACTTTCTAACACCATACACAAAGATAAACTCAAAATCGATCAAAGATCTAAGCATAAGACCAGAAACTATAAAACTTCTAGAGGATAACATAGGCAAAACACTCTCTGACATAAACCAAAGCAGGATCCTCTATAACCCACCTCCCAGAATATCGGAAATAAAAGAACAAATAAACAAATGGGACCTAATTAAAATTAAAGGCTTCTGCACAACAAAGGAAACTATAAGCAAGGTGAAAAGACAGCCTTCAGAATGGGAGAAAATAATAGCCAATGAAGCAATGGACAAACAATTAATCTCAAAAAATATACAAGCAACTCCTGCAGCTCCATTCTAGAAAAATAAACGACCCAATCAAAAAGTGGGCCAAAGAACTTAACAGACATTTCTCCAAAGAAGGCATAAATATGGCTAACAAACACATGAAAAGATGCTCAACATCACTCATTATCAGAGAAATGCAAATCAAAACCACAATGAGGTACCACTTTACACCAGTCAGAATGGCTGCCATCCAAAAATCTACAACCAATAAATGCTGGAGAGGATGTGGAGAAAAGGGAACCCTCTTACACTGTTGGTGGGAATGCAAACTAGTACAGCCACTATGGAGAACAGTGTGGAGATTCCTTAAAAAACTGCAAATAGTCCTGCCATATGACCCAGCAATCCCACTGCTGGGCATACACACCAAGGAAACCAGAATTGAAAGAGACATGTGTACCCCAATGTTCATCGCAGCATTGTTTACAATAGCCAGGACATGGAAGCAACCTGGATGCCTATCAACTGAAGAATGGATAAGAAAGCTGTGGTACATATACACAATGGAATATTACTCAGCATTAAAAAATTTCATTTGAATCAGTTCTACTCAGGTGGATGGAAATGGAGCCTATTATCCAGAGTGAAGTAAGCCAGAAGGAAAAACAACAATACAGTATACTAACGCATATATATGGAATTTAGAAAGATAGTAACGAGAACCCTGCATTTGAGACAGCAAAAGGAACACAGATGTATAGAAGAGACTCGTGGACTCTGTGGAAGAGGGCAAGGGTGGGATGATATGGGAGAATGACATTGAAACATGTTAATTATCATATGTGAAATCAATCGCCAGCCCAGGGTCGAGGCCCAGGGCTGGTGCACCGAGATGTCCCAGGGGGAGGGAATCGGGAGGGCAGAGGGAGAGGGGTTCTGGAGGGGGAACATATGTAAATCCATGGCGGTTTCATGTCATTGTATGGGAAAACCAACACAATAAAAAAATAAAAATCTTAAACAAGAAAGAAAATTAGAGATACCAAGGGAACATTTCATGCACAGGTGGGCACAATAAAGGACAGAAATGGTATGGACCTAGCAAAAGCAGAAGTTATTAAGAAGAGGTGGCAAGAATCCACAGAAGAAATGTACAAAAAATATCTTCACAACCCATATAATCACAATGGTGTGATCACTCACCTAGAGCCAGACATCCTGGAATGTGAAGTCAAGTGGGCCTTAGACACCATCACTACGAACAAAGCTAGTGGAGGTGATGGAATTCCAGTTGAGCTATTCCAAATCCTGAAAGAGGATGCTGTGAAAGTGCCACACTCAATATGCAAGCAAATTTGGAAAACTCATCAGTGGCCACAGGACTGCAAAAGGTTAGCTTTCATTCCAGTCCCAAAGAAAGGCAATGCCAAAGAATGCTCAGACTACCACATAATTGCACTCATCTCATACACTAGTAAAGTATTCTAGCCAGGCTAGAATTCTCCAAGCCAGGCTTCAGCAATACATGAACCATGAATTTCCAGATGTTCAAGCTGGTTTTAGAAAAGGCAGAGGAACCAGAGTTCAAATTGCCAACATCTGATGGATCATTGAAAAAGCAAGAGAGTTCCAGAAAAACATAAATTTCTGCTTTACTGACTATGCCAAAGCCTTTGACTGTGTGGATCACAATAAACTGTTGAAAATTCTCAAAGGGAATGGAATACCAGACCACCTGACCTGCCTCTTGAGAAACCTGTATTTAGGTAAGGAAGCAACAGTTAGAACTGGACATGGAACAACAGACTGGTTCCAAATAGGAAAAGGAGTACGTCAAGGCTGTATGTTGTCACCCTGCTTATTCAACTTCTATGCAGAGTACATCATGAGAAACACTGGGCTGGGAGAAGCACAGGCTGGAATCAAGATTGCTGGGAGAAATATCAATAACCTCAGATATGCAAGCGACACCACCCTTATGGCAGAAAGTGAAAAGGAACTAAAAAGCCTCTTGATGAAATTGAAAGAGGAGAGCAAAAAAGTTGGCTTAAAGCTCAACATTCAGAAAACTAAGATCATGTCTTCTTGTCCCATCACTTCAATGGAAATAGATGGGGAAACAGTGTCAGACTTTATTTTTGGAGGCTCCAAAGTCACTGCAGATGGTGATTGCATCCATGAAATTAAAAGACACTTACTCCTTGCAAGGAAAGTTATGACCAACCTAGACAGCATATTGAAAAGAAGAGACATTAGTTTGCCAACAAAGGTCCATCTAGTCAAGGCTATGTTTTTTCCAGTAGTCATGTATGGATATGAGAGTTGGACAGTGAAAAAGGCTGAGTGCGGAAGAATTTATGCTTTTGAACTGTGGTGTTGGAAAAGACCCTTGAGAGTCCCTTGCACTGTATGGAGATCAACCAGTCCATCCTAAAGGAGATCAGTCCTGGGTGTTCAAATGGAAGGACTGATGCTGAAGCTGAAACTCCAATCCTTTGGCCACCTGATGCGAAGTGTTGATTCATTGGAAGAGACCCTGATGCTGGGAAGGATTTGGGGCAGGAAGAGAAGGGGACGACAGAGGATGAGATGGCTGGATGGCATCACTGACTCGATGGACATGGGTTTGGGTGGACTCTGGGAGTTGGTGATGGACATGAAGGCCTGGCATGCTGCGATTCATGGAGTCTCAAAGAGTTGGACATGACTGAGTGACTGAAATCAACTGAACTGATCTGATATTAAATTTATAGTAAAACTATAATGATGAACATACTTAATACATAAAAAGAAGCGTATGGTTTTACAACATGATGAATCTCTTTACATACAATACCAAATTCAGACAATTGTATTACCTAGAATTTACTCTCTTATAGATAAATAAAGTTCTAAAATAAAAAAAAGAAAGCTGTGGTACATATACACAATGGAATATTACTCAGCATTAAAAAAAAATTCATTTGAATCAGTTCTACTCAGGTGGACGGAACTGGAGCCTATTATCCAGAGTGAAGTAAGCCAGAAGGAAAAACAATACAGTATACTAATGCATATATATGGAATTTAGAAAATGGTAACGAGAACCCTGCATGCAAGACAGCAAAAGAAACGCAGATGTATAGAACAGTCCAGTGGACTCTGTGGAAGAGGGCAAGGGTGGGATGATATGGGAGAATGGCATTGAAACATGTTAGTTATCATATGTGAAATCAATCGCCAGCCCAGGGTTGATGCTCAGGGCTCGTGTACCGAGATGTCCCAGGGGGAGGGAATCGGGAGGAAGGAGGGAGGGGGGTTCTGGAGTGGGAGCATATGTAAACCCATGGTGGTTTCATGTCATTGTATGGCAAAACCAACACAATAAAGTAAAGAAAATTTTAAAAAAAGAAAGAAATGAAAAGACCAATACAGTATAATGAAGTCACTCATTCATGTCTGTCTCTTTGAGACCCCATGGATCGTAGCCTACCATGCTTCTCCGTCCATGGGATTTTCCAGGCAAGAATACTGGAGTGGATTGCCATTTCCTTCTCCAGGAGATCTTGCCAACCCAGGGATTGAACCTGGGTCTCACTCATTGTAGACAGACACTTTACCATCTGAGCCACCAGGGAAGTCACAACTTACATGGAATTTAGAGAGATGGTAATGATGGCCCCATATGTGAGATAGCAAAAGAGACACAGTTTTAAGAACACACTTTTGGACTCTGTGGGAGAAGGTGAGGGTGGGATGATTTGAGAGAGTAACATTGAAACATGTATATTACCATATGTGAAATGGATCACCAGTCCAAGTTCTATGCATGAGACAAGGCACTCAGGGCCAGTGCACTGGGATGACTCTGAGGGATCGGATGAGGAGGGAGGTGGAAGTGGGTTTCAGGATGGCGGACACATGTACACCCATGGCTGATTCATGTCAATGTATGGCAAAAACCACTACAATATTGTAATTAGTCTCAATTAAAATAAATAAATAAATTTTTAAAAGTCTGGTGAGGATGTTTTTAAAAAGAAAATGTATAGGCTAGTAGCTCTGATGCACATAATTTTAAAATAGAATACACTGATATATAAAATGGATAATCATCACAGCCAAGTTGGATTTATTACAAGATTTCAAAGGTGACATAATATTTAAAAGATTAATTAATATATCAAAATTTTATACCTCTGTTTTTAAAAGTAGTCTCTTCATATAAGAGGCTACATTTCACAATTTTTCCAAATAGTTTAATATAAGCTTATTGAATATTGACTCTAAGCTAATAAAAATTAACTTTTTTTAATAAGTTAACAAACATGGAGATAAAGAGAACAGAATAGTGGTTACCAGAATGGGTGGGATTGGAGAGAGGGAAAAACAGTTAAAGGGGATCAATGGCACAGTGATAGATGGAAACTAAATTTAGGTGGCAAGCACTCTTTAGGTATATAGAAATAGAAATATAATGTACACATGAAACATATTATGTTATAAATCTGTGTTACCTCAATAAAATCATAAAATAACCTTTTTGTAAAGGAAATCATTCAATTTTTTTATAAATTAATGATATTGATAAAAAGCAGTTGAGGGGAAATGAGAAAAGGAAGGGCTTCTCAGATGGCTCATCAGTAAAGAATTCACCTGACAATGCATGAGACACAGGAGACTCAGGTTCGATCCCTGGGTTGGGAAGACCCCCCTGGAGGAGGAAATGGCAACCAACTTCAGTATTCTTGCCTGGGGAACCCCATGGAGAGAGGAACCTGGCGGGATACAGTCCAAAGTGTAGCAAAGAGTCAAAAACGACTGAGCGACTGAAGACACATGGATACATCAGAAAAGAAAAAATTAGAAAAAGCTTATGATAATCTAAATGATAGATTAGAGTTAAAATTCTACACCCATTTATATTTAAAAAACTCACAAGTTTTCATGATCCAGGAATAGAAAACCACTTTCTTAATCTGATATATAGTATATCAAACAAAATCTTACAGCAAAGATTATATTCAGTGGTGAAATATTGAAAGCCTTTTTCCTGAGGGTGGCAATTATAAAAGGATATCTGCTATTACCACTTATATTAGACATTGTACAGGAAGCCATAAACTGAAATATAACAAGAAAAATAAAAGGTAAAACAATTGGAAATTAAAAAAAATTAAGGACATTATTATTTGCAAAGTGTGGAAAATAATCAAATATGATTGAGTGACTGAGCAGTGTAACTCAGTGTCATATTTGCAGATGATATTTTATATATGGAGAAAAACCAAAAATATCTACACACATATGTTAGAAATAGCAAGTGAATTTAAAAAGTCTTCTGGATACAACGTCAATATACAAAAATTGTACAGTGTTAGAACTGAGAAAGTATGCTGTGTTTTATAACAGCTTTGAATTCTTCAGAACAAATCTAACAAAATATGTGCATAAACCCTATACAGAAAACTATAACACATTACTGAGAAAAATTAAGGGAAATCAAATTAATGGAGGGAAATGCCACATTCATTAACTGAAAGACTCAAAATTGCAAAGATGCCAATTAATTGCAAACATATTTTTGATTACCATGAAAACTCCAGCAAGTTTTGTTTAGAAACTGACAAGTTGCTTTTCAACATTATATTGGAAATGTGACAGCCCAAGAATAGCCAAAGAAAGCAACCTCAGAAAAGAAAATTAACATATGAAATTGGCAGATATCAAGACCTATCAATGCACTTTGACTAGAATAGTATGATATTGGTGCATGTATGGACAAACAGGGGCTTCCCAGGTGGCACTAGTGGTGAAGAACCCACCTGCTAATGCAGGAGATGTAAGAGACTCAGGTTCAGTCCATGGGTCAGGAAGATCCCCTGGAGGAGGGCATGGCAACCCACTTCAGTATTCTTGCCTGGAGAATACCATGGACAGAGGAGTCTGGTGCGTGAGTCCATAGGGTCACAAAGAATTGGACATGACTGAAGCTACTTAGCACACATGCACACACAGACAAACAGAGGAATGGAATGAAATAGAGAATTCAGAAACAGACCCACACATACATGGTTACATGATTTTTTATAATGTTAGGTGCACTGGAGAAAGAATGGGTTATTTTGATATCCATGTAAATAAAAAAAGACCTTTATGTCACAACATAAATTCTCAGAGGATTGAAAATATAAATATATGTGAAAGGTAAAACAATAAAACTTGTAGAATATAACATGAAAAACATGGAAAAATATCTTCATTACCAGTTGAAGTAGGCAAAGATTTCTGAAGCAGAACATAAAGAGCAGTAACCATAAAGGAAAATACTAAGAAATTAGACTTCATCAAATTTAAGATGTCTATTCTTCAAGAATTTTGAACACTGCTCTTAAATATTAAAAATCCCCTGAATATTTTAGTAGAGTTTCAGGAGAGAAGAATGGATACATGTCTGTGTATTCTACCATTTTCAACCTATAGTCTCCAGGTGATTTTTCAGGTACATTAAACCTGGAAAACACTAGGCTACAACCAGCAATGTAATATTAACCAAACAGAGTAACTATAAAACTGATTCATTTTTTGCATCATATTTAAAATTTTCAGGATTCTCTAACCTGTCTGAGCATATTATTTATATAATTTAAACTTTTATTCTCTTCCCAGCTTGGGTGCTCTTTTTTTTCCCTCTCTCCATATTTTCTTTGTTTATTTTGGTCTCTGTTTTTTACAACAGTTTTCCTTAAATATCTGATGGTGTTTGGCTTCCTATTTTTGTTGAAAATGAGACATCATAAAGCTGATAACTAAAAATGTATCTGGTAACTTAAAAGATATTTTCAGATGCTGCAGGACTTAAAAAGTACCTTTCACACAATACTCAGAAAGTGACTGGGGATATGGTCTACCAAAAGTAAGGAGTAAATTGAGGTGAAACTAACTTAAAGAAGAGCAGAATGGTAAAGGGCTCCATAAGGGAAGTCTTCTGGGGAAATAGGAACTGAGGAGTTATCTGATGTGTTTACTTACATGGAAAATAGTATTGAGACAATGATGGAATATTTGGGTAGAATTAGCAATAAGTAAATAAAAATCTAAGCATATATGAGGCAATTATCAACATCCAGGAAAACAAGAAATTGTTAGAGAAAAGAAATGTAATCACAATATGCTATTGGTTCAATTCCAAATAAGATATATATGATCATACCAGTGTCAATGCTGAATACTGATTTTCCCAACTAATATACTGTAAGTAACTGTACTGTATGTGTGGGGAAGGGGAAGTATGAGAGTAAAACTGGAAGGATTCTAAACCCTTATCTACGTACTGTAAGAGGACATCAAAGATTAATATTTAAGACTGATTAATCAAAAATAGCACTCTAAGCATATTATTTAGAAATGTGTAGGTAAATGCCAGTAGAGATAACCAAAGTATTTGAAATTTATTTCCTTTGAGGAGAAGGGTTTGAAGGTTTGGGAATGGATTGGCCCCAGGGGACTGTTATTTATTGAGTGCCCTTTAGCATTGTTTAACTTTTAAAGCTATATTCATTTTCTACTTTTAAATAATTATCAGAGTCACCTGAAGAGTCAATTAAAATGCAGGTTACTGGAGATCTGGATTCATTTAGTGCACAGGGAAGAATCTACATTTTAAATAAACATCCTAATTCTGAGAAACACATCAGTGTAGCCCTTTTTTGTTTGCTCCTAATAAAAATTTTTTAATGCACTTTTGGAGATTTTACAGTTTTCTTCTAGTTTTATAGCTGTTATCCTTTCCTTGGCTTCAGTCTTTCTCGTAGTGTATAAATGTGCCATTTAAAAATATTGAGTGTTTATTTTTCTATCCTCCTTATTTATGTCTCCTTTTGTAATCTGAACTCATCTGAAAGTTCTCTATAATGTCACATTATCTTTAGATTCACTCTCCTTATTTGTACTTGGGAATTATTTTTAGTTACATAGTGAGACTTTCATTTTTTAGGGCTTCTCACTCTCTTGGTACAGTTTCTCTATTAGGATCTAAGTCAATGAGTTTAGGTGAAAATTTTCTCTGAACTTAATTACCTCAGGTTATTTAGACAATCAGAGTTGCCTGAGTTTAAATTTGTTGTCTTTGTCTTAAATTTAAGAAATGCCTCTCTAATTCTTGCCTTATGAGGCCACAGGATACAATAATATAAGGTTTTACTGCTTTTCCAGACACTACAACAAAATTTCCCGCTCCAATGTTTACACATGGGAGGTTTCCCTCTGATGGATTACTGTAGCCTAACCCCTGACATACATGCTGATTTTAAATAAAAAATACTCAATGAATTCAAAACATGGATTTTAAATTGGAAGCAATATAACTAGCTCAGAATTGAATAAACTAACATGAATATTTGGAGAAATAAATCTTTCATTTAATGAATGTCCTTTAAATTTCTGCTATAACATTCTCATTGATGATTTCTGGACCCCTGAAAATAAACGTTTTTTATATCTATCTAACTAAAGCAAAATGTTGCTTCTATTGATTTCTATTGCTATATTAACATCTTAGGAAATTTTACCCTCCCTTTTTTAAAATTTAAGATTCCCATAATAGAGATAAAGCAATGATCACTTAAGCCATCAAGCTGAGAAAATGTACTTATGTTTAAGGTAGTGCTTATTAAATTTAATCATTTTAATGCCACATTAATTTTCACATTAATCATAAAAGATTTTTGACTTTTCTAATGTTGAAACCATTGAATAATTCCTATCACATTCTTTATTTCCATATATTAAAGCAGAGTTATATAATATCCAGGATATACCACAGGCACTCATTAACTATTTCTCAACTCAGATTCTGCTTTTGGGGTAAAATCATAAATATGAAAACAGAGAAAGATGACCAGGAATGAAGCCTATTTTATATTGCTCTGAGTATTTTACATGATACAAATAGATTGTCTTTTAAGTAAGGAAAATAAACTTTTGTAATTCTCAAATAACCTAGTTGAAATGGCATTGTAATTCAAAATCATTTAAAATATAATCCAACCACATCAAATTAATTAGTAGATGTCTATTTCTAAGGCATCAACTGATTTTAACCCTTGCATTCCTAATATTAGGACTCAATTATATCACTATCACTATTCTGGAATTCAATTCAATATTAAATTATGAAAGAACTAAGCCTCATATCTACTGTTACTTTTGCTTTCCTTTTTAGCCCAGATGGAGAAATGGTTATATCACACACATTTAATATGACCTCTGTAACTTTTACAATATATAGATTAATGAGACTTTGTCCAGTGACTCTGGGAAATGAAAAGTGGTTGCTAACCTAGAGACCCAGAACCTACCCATTCATATTTCAGAGTTTTCCTTACTGTCAGAGACAAAAGAACTGGCCTAAGCACCCCAGCACTTCTTCAACTGGATGAAGTTATTAAATTGCCCATTTGGAGCGGTCAGTATCCATGGTAAATATTTTTACCTTGTTTTTATGGAAAAGTGAGCTAACTAAAAATGTTATATATAATCCTTTGTGTTTTTAAAAATCAGGTAGAATGATGATAAAATAAGCACTATTTGACACTAAGGCTCAGAGGGTGAAGTGTCTGCTTGCAATTCGGGAGACCTGGCTTCTATCCCTGGGTGGGGAAGATCCCCTGGAGAAGGAAATGGCAACATACTCCAGTACTCTTGCCTGGAAAATCCAATGGACAGAGAAGCCTTGTAGGCTACAGTCCATGGGGTCGCAAAGAGTCGGACACGACTGAGCGACTTCACTTCTTCACTAGTTCTTTATAAAATGTGGAAATTACCTGGAATATGCCATTTGTAGTCATTAGGGCTGCATTTGATTGTTAAGAGGTCTGAACAGAAATCCTGCAGTATCTCTGTGTTTCCTAGTTTAAACAAAAGGCCACTTTCCAGGTTGAGGTTACCATGTGCGTCACTTTGAAAAATGATAGTAGGGAACTGTTTTAAAAAAATTCTTATTCCTACACAGCTAGATTTTACAGATATATTTAGTATAACTTATTTAATAACTTATTTCTGAAAGAATTGTAAAATATTTTTACCAAATGTTAATACATTTTTTTCCTTCAAGGCAATATTTATGTAGACATGAATGAGAGGAAATCATCTGAGACAACATCTCAGGAACTTACACACACAGAAACTTCTCAAGATAAGAGCTACAGATGTAAGCAAGTTCTATAAAAACAGCAATTACTATTGAAAACAACTGGTAAGTCAATAAAAAGAAATATTTCAGCATAGAATTTCAATAAGTTTAAACTGCAAAGAAATACATATAAGTATAGTTTACATTTTTATCATAAATTAAAATGTTAACATGCTAGAAACATGGAGGAAGTCCAATTTATTTGAAAATAAAAATAATTACCTTCATGTAGAGTCAAATGATACAGTGGCAGCTATATTGTAGAATGAAGAGTTTTTATATTTAATATATTCTTACACATTTCATTTTATATTTATATAAAATATATAGTTGTATTTTATATTTATATTTCAGTCTTTATACTTATTTTCTTATTTATTTCCATTTTCTTTTCTTTTTTTTTTATTAGTTTTGCCATACAATGACATGATATCGCCATGGGTTTACATATGCTCCCCCTCCAGAACCCCCCTCCCTCCTCCCTCCCGATTCCCTCCCCCTGGGACATCTCGGTGCAACAGCCCCGAGCATCAATCCTGGGCTGGCGATTGATTACACATATGATAATTAACATGTTTCAATGCCATTCTCCCATATCATCCCACCCTTGCCCTCTTCCACAGAGTCCACGAGTCTCTTCTACACATCTGCGTTCCTTTTGCTGTCTTGCATGCAGGGTTCTCGCTGCCATCTTTCTAAATTCCATATATATGCGTTAGTATACTGTATCCTTCTTTTTCCTTCTGGCTTACTTCACTCTGGATAATAGGCTCCATTTCTGTCCACCTGAGTAGAACTGACTCAAATGAATTTTTTTTAATGCTGAGTAATATTCCATTGTGTATATGTACCACTGCTTCCTTATCCATTCGTCAGTTGATGGGCATCTAGGTTGCTTCCATGTCCTGGCTATTGTAAACAAAGCAGCGATGAACATTGGGGTTCACGTGGCTCTTTCAATTCTGGTTTCCTCAGTGTATATGCCCAGCAGTGGGATTGCTGGGTCATATGGCAGGTCTATTTGCCGTTTTTTAAGGAACCTCCACACTATTTTCCATAGTGGCTGTACTAGTTTGCATTCCCACCAACAGTGTAAGAGGTTTCCCTTTTCTCCACATCCTCTCCAGCATTTATTGGTTGTAGATATTTGGATGGCAGCCATTCTGACTGGTGTAAAGTGGTACCTCATTGTGGTTTTGATTTGCATTTCTCTGATAATGAGTGATGTTGAGCATCTTTTCATGTGTTTGTTAGCCATTTTTATGCCTTCTTTGGAGAAATGTCTGTTAAGTTCTTTGGCCCACTTTTTGATTGGGTCGTTTATTTTTCTAGAATGGAGCTGCAGGAGTTGCTTGTATATTTTTGAGATTAATTGTTTGTCCATTGCTTCATTGGCTATTATTTTCTCCCATTCTGAAGGCTGTCTTTTCACCTTGCTTATAGTTTCCTTTGTTGTTAAGAAGCTTTTAATTTTAATTAGGTCCCATTTGTTTATTCGTGCTTTTATTTCCAATATTCTGGGAGGTGGGTCATGGAGGACCCCACTTTGGTTTATGTCAGAGAGTGTTTTGCCTATGTTATCCTCTAGGAGTTTTATAGTTTCTGGTCTTATGCTTAGATCTTTGATCCATTTTGAGTTTATCTTTGTGTACGGTGTTAGAAAGTGTTCTAGTTTCATTCTTTTACAAGTAGCTGTCCAGTTTTCCCAGCACTACTTGTTAAAGAGATTTTCTTTTACTTTTTAAAATCTTAGGCAATTAAGTTTTGAAAAAATAAAAGGATTAAATACCCCTACTTGTCACTAGGTGGCGGTAACTCCAGGATGGGTCTCTTGAAGTAAAGCAGTGAAACGGAAAGGTTTGTTTTCTTGCACCAAAGATAAAGATATGTTAGGTAGTTACCCATGATTAAGATTTTGGTGGTAGTGGTAGAATAAGTGTCTGTGTAAGAAGGGAAGATGGAGGTGGTGTGTGTGTGTGTGTGTGTGAATGTTTTTGTGTTAAAGACATTGCCCATGGCTTATAAGAGAATTGCAACTCTGTTTTAGGTTACTTTCTTGCATATATATGATATGAAAACCAAATAAGAAATTAGAAAAAGATAAAAACTTCATATGATAAAATATAGAGCATTTTCATACATTACCCTTTTATATAGACATTTAGTATTTATATTCCAAACAGGATGATTTACAAGTCATTGTTAATGATGATAGCAGGACATCATTTTTATTTATTTTCTTAATTTAAATTTTTCTTTTATATTGGGGCATAGTTGATTAAGAACATTGTGTTGGTTTAGATGCACAGCAAAATAATTCAGTCACACACACACATATCTCTTGTTTTTCTGATTCTTTTCCTATTAGGCCACTATAGACTATTGAGCAGAGTTCCCCTGCTACACAGTAGGTCCTTGTTGGTCATCTGGTCCAAATATAGAAGTGTGTACATGTCAATCTTAAACTCCCAATCTATCCCTACCTCTCCCACACCCTCCTCACTGCCAAACAAAATCTCCTTCTCAAAGTCTGTGAGTCTGTTTCTGTTTTGCAAGTAAGCTCAACTGTATATTTTCTTAGATTCCACATACAAGTGACATCATATGACATTTCTCTTTCTCTGCCTGACTTAACATGACAATCTCCAGGGCCATCCATGCCACTGTAAATGGCATTATAGGACATCATTTTTATATAAGAGCAGGTCACATCTTCTACTTGACATTTTCTGTCTTTTCAGACATTTTGGACTCAAAATGACTCTATATTCTAGGTAAAGAATTTAGGTAAGTTATTTGAATATACATTTTTTACTCAATTTTAAATTAATTTTGAGACTCTTTGTGATAAGTGCTAACAATGGGAATTTATATTTTGCATGAAGAGCCATCCCACGACAATAGAGACAAGTGTGATTTGCCTCATGGTGAGAAATTTTAATGAGTAGCATGATGAACAACAGTTCATGCTTAGAACAAAACTCTTCAGAAGTCAGTACTCAAATAGAATACACACATCAGTTTACATTAAAGGGCATTTGGTTCTTTCATCAATCATCAGTTACTAGTGAAAAATTTCCTTTGGGGGCACTCAAATTTCCTTCTCCGGCCATAAAATTACATTGTGACTTGACATCCTGACAGTTAGAAACAGTTGCATAGAATGTGGAATGTGACATGTTCAAAGAAGAGAAGAGATCAGATTCCTTACTGGAGAAAATCAAAGGCTGATTAGGTCTTACAAAGCAAGGTGAAACCTGTTGAAGCTTCTGACAGAAGAAAAATAATTTCAGACAGAGCAGAACTTTGTATTCTTTTAAGCAACTGTTTTTGTACAACTGTTGCTGTGTTTACACCTGTCAGACTTGGAGGAAAAGGTTGAAAATTAATGTAGCTTTTATTTTTTATCCTTGTGAAATTACAGTTTTCTAGATAATCTGAAGGGTTCACCCCTATGTTTAATCACTCTTTCACACTCCTATCTTCCAGCCATATTTACTATTATCTTCATACCTCTGCTTAAAATGCCTTGCCCCATCCTTTACCCACTTTCTTCAAGTGGTTTTTCATAGTGGCTCAAGTATCAGCTCACCTGAGAAGTCCTCCCTGATTCCCCCTATGTAAGGGTTGCTAGATTTAGCAAATAATGATATTGGAAGCATAACTAATTTTGAATTTAAAATCAGCAATCAGTGATGAGACTTCCCTGGTGGCTCAGATGGTGAATCGTCTGCCTACAATGTGGGAGACCCGGGTTCAATCCCTCGTGTTGGGAGGATCTCCTGGAGAAGGAAATAGCAACCCACTCTAGTATTCTTGCCTGGAAAATCTCATGGATGGAGAAGCCTGGTAGGTTACAGTCCATGGGGTCATAAAGAGCCAGACACGACTGAGCGATGAACAATTTTTTGTATAAGTATGTCCCAAATATTGCTTCCTGTATTTTTCCTTGCTAAATCTGGCAATCTTACTTTAGTTAAGAGATTTTTGTCATTTACAAAATGTGATGTTTCATTGATTTTATCAAATAATGCCATATGAGAATTACTTTATTGTTATTTGCCTTTGATACTAACAAAGTACAAGAGTATGGCTTTTGTGAAAAGACTAATTACAAAGTGGTACAAAGTGGACTTCAATACAGAATTCTCCATTGTTCATTTTTGGCCTGATTAAACTATGTTTTATGTTTTTATGATTAAGCTATGAGAGTTGGACCATAAAGAAAGCTGAGCGCTGAAGAATTGATGCTTTTGAATTCTGTTGTTGGAGAAGACTCTTGAGAGTTCCTTGGACTGCAAGGAGATCAAACCTGTCAATCCTAAAGGAAGTCAGTCCTGAATATTCACTGAAAGAACTGATGCTGAAGCTGAAGCTCCAATACTTTGGCCACCTGATGTGAAGAACTGACTCATTGGAAAAGACTCTGATGCTGGGAAACATTGAAGGCAGGAGGAGAAGAGGACAACAGAGGATGAGGTAGTTGGATGGCATCACTTACTCAATGAATATGAGTTTGAACAAGCTCCAGGAGTTGGTGATGGACAGGGAAGCCTAGCGTACTGCAGTCCATAGTGTCGCGAGGAGTCACACACGACTGAGCAACTGAACTGAACTGAAACTATTTTTATATCTATACTCTGCAATATCTTAGAATGGCAGAGGAATAGCCTACCACTGCTAATTGATAAGCTTTCAATGTGATAGAACAATGTAACAAGGGTTCCTCAATTTATTTCAACAGAAAGAGTTTATGCCTGAGTATTTTTGCTCATAATTGATTAAAATGTAGTTATTGTAAGAAGTATAAATACCTTTATTAGACCTTTATGAAGATAACACCATAAATGCCAATCATTAAAAACATCTCTGGTAATTCCTTTTACTTAACAAGGGGTATACCATCTTTAAAATATTAAAAACAGATGTCACTGCATTACTTCACTGCTGATGTATATAATAGAATTGACACACTAATTTAATGAAGTATAAATATACTGATTATTTATTATGCCTGACAATAAAATTATGAAAACATTCAATTGCAATCAGTGATAATCATTATTTATTGACTTTATATTATGCACACATTGAAACAATACACTTAATTACACAGATGAGCTCATTTTCGTGTCCATATACAGATATTTGAATTCATCCATTTTTATTTAAAAACAAACAAAAAAAATTTGAGTAATAAGGGTTGATCCAAACTGAAATAAGAATGTACTTGTGATCTTAATATCAAACCAACTCTGTCTCCTTTAAAAGAATGCCTAGGAAATATGAGGTTTTAAGCAAGATTACATTAATTTTGATATGCTGCTCAACAATATATCTCTGAGATCGCCAGTGATTCATCACTTCCTAGAACTGTGCAGTTTTTAGCACTTAAACACACACCCTTCACATTGCCTAAAAGAATATCTTGTGTCCAGTATAGGAATGCTACAAATATTTGCTGTCTAAATGTTGATCTTGAAAAAATTGTTAGAATTTTTTATGATGGAAATGTGTTCTATAGGTTTTTGAAGAAAGTAGTATCACCTTTGCCTGTGGCAGTCAGGAAAGACTTTAAAATAGACGAAATATTGATACTTTGCAAGATAGATTTTCATAAGCCGAGATAATTTTAGGCAGAGTAATAGCATACACAAAGGTTTGAAGACATAGAAGAGAAATGTAGGCTTAGAGGATATTGACTACAACAGTTTGATTTGTAGGAGAGTAGTGAGAACAAAGTGTGATGATTCACAGGGTCCAGGTTAGGGAGTAGAATAAGGTAAGCAGGGTGTCTAGAAGAGGGGACTTCATAGTGGAAACAAATTCCATTACTTAATATTGCTATCCTTATAATTGTTCTTCTCTCTTCTCATAGGCCCCAAGTAGTCCCTTGGCTTGGTGTCTTGGCTCAATCTAATATTGTATGTATAAATGAATTTTAAAAGCAAATTATTCTATTTGGTGTAGGTCATTGGAGACAGTAGTGGGCTTATTTTTTTTTTCTTACAATGTAAGATAGTATTGCTCTTACCTTTAAGGTTTCTATTAAACTGAGTTTGATTTCAGTAATACTAGTAAAGCCAAAACTATGGTGAAACTGTTCCCAATACCATCACCTGAATTCTGCACCACAAGCCATAGCTTTCTTTTTAGTTCTGAGAGGAAACTATTTTCATTATCATTTTCAGAAAAAGAAAATAGATGATTCTAAGTGTAAGCAAAGGAGAAATCAGCATTTTAGTTGGCAAAAGGGTGTTGGAGAATTACAACCTCTCTTTCCTATATTTATATCCACTTCTTTTTGCGGCTGTAACTCACTTAATTGTAAAGGTGTACTGTTTGGGTTTCCATTACTTGAATAAGCTTCTTTCTGGAAGCCTATTTCCTGTTAGTTTTTCCATATCTCTTATAACCTACATAAATTACTATTCACAGCAGCTTAGAACATGTATGCATTTATAGAAATTTCTAGAGTAGAATATTGTGTATATATGTTCAAGGTCTCCTTGGCTTTCCTGTCCACTGTCAATATTATCAGTTCTGCTTTAGCACAGGACAAGTTAAGACACTGAACAATATTCCATGTTCTATGTCTAACTTGAAAATTAACTGAGAATTGAGTTATTTTATGGACCAGGCATATATGTAGCTCTTTTGGTTATACAAAAAGATTTATGCACTTGATAAAAATGATTGCAATAATGGAAATAGACTGAAGAAGCAGAATTATAGGTAAAAGTTCTCAGACACATATGTCTCCTGTCTCCTTTGCCTGCATCATGGGCATTTCAAGGTTAGACTTGGACTACTGTGATGTCGAATGGTTTGCCTTGGAAACAAATTGAGATCCTTCTGTTGTTTTTGAGATTGCAGCAAAGCATTGCATGTTGGACTTTTTTTTTTAACTATGAGGGATACTCCATTTCTTCTAAGGGATTGTTGCCCACAGTAGTAGACATAATGGTCATCTGAATTAAATTCTCCCATTCCAGTTCATTTCAGCTCACTGATTCCTAAAATGTTGATGTTCAGTCTCGTCATCTCCTGTTTTCCCACTTCTAATTTACCTTGGTTTATGGACCAAAAATTCCAGGTTCCTATACAATATTGCTATTTACAGCATTGGACTTTACGTTCACCACCAGATACATCTACAACTGGGGGTCATTTCCAATTTGGCTTAGCCTCTTCATTCTTTTTGGAGCTATTTCCCTGTTCTTCTATAGGGGCATATTGGACACCTATTGACCTGGGGGGTTCATCTTTCAGTGTCATATCTTTTCGCCTTTTCATACTGTTCATGGGATTTTCAAGGCAATGCTGAAGTGATTTCCCATTCCCTTCTCCAGTGGGAGATTGGCATATTGAATGCAGCATTTTAACAGCATCATCTTTTAGGATTTGAAATAGCTCAGCAGGAGCTCCATCACCTTCACTAGCTTTGTTCATATTACTGACTGACTTCACACTCCAGGGTGTCTGGCTCGCAAAAAATGGTTCAGTCATTTTTGTCTGAATTGTTCTAGCAAAACCTAAGGAAGGCCTTAGCAATGTTTTCAATAACACCACACTTAGAGTTTTGCTTTCTTTACTCATCTTTTGCAGGGGAAAAATAACAACAACAAAAGGTAATAATTGCCTAATATTCTGATGCCTCTGGGAGTATAAACACCCTCAGTTTTACATTTTCCTTATGTCAAAGAAAGGTACCTATTTCTCTCCTACTCTGGATGAAGAGGGGTATAGTCTTTCTTTTTATCTCTCAAGTTCGAGCTCTTTATTTTGCATACAATAGTAAATTTGCATTAACTCTGTATTTTTTAAAAAATTTTCTTTATTGTTTTGGTTTTGCCATACAATGACATGATATCGCCATGGGTTTACATATGCTCCCCCTCCAGAACCCCCTCCCTCCTCCCTCCCGATTCCCTCCCCCTGGGACATCTCGGTGCACCAGCCCCGAGCATCAACCCTGGGCTGGCGATTGATTTCACATATGATAATTAACATGTTTCAATGCCATTCTCCCATATCATTCCACCCTTGCCCTCTTCCTCAGAGTCCACGAGTCTGTTCTATACATCTGTGTTTCTTTGGCTGTCTCGCATGCAGGGTTCTCGTTATCATCCTTCTAAATTCCATATATATGCATTAGTATACTGTATTGTTGTTTTTCCTTCTAACTCTGTATTTTTAACATTTTTCAGCAATGATTAGCAATTGTTATCTCAGTGGCATACTTCCTTAGTTTAAGTATTGTACCATTACATAAAACAAAATATGTAGAATAAAAACTTTTATACAGTTTGAGATTTAAATGTTTTATTACACAAATATGTAAATTAAATATATTTTATTAAATTTATCTTATTTCATATTCATTGCAAATGTATAAAAAATTCTTTAGAGTTCATAGAAGCAAACATAACACAATGTAAATTTATCACATTTAAAAAAGATTTTGTGATGAAATTCATGCTTAGATGAATAAAAATTGAAGTAATTCTTAAGAAATCTGAGAACCTAGCCATCACTAAAATGATCCAGAAACCATTAATACTAATAAGTAAATCATAATTTTTTAACAAGAATATATCTTTAATGCACATCAACCTCTTAGACTCTGCTTCAGAATTGGTAAAATTTATATAACTTAATAGCATATGGATGATTATCATCTATCATTCATTTAATAAATGTATGGGCACCTACAATGAGCCAGGCATTGTGGTTGGCACTCCTATGCAATATTCCATTTCTCCCTATGGGAGAGGGGAAGACAGCTTAAGAGGGAGGGGATATATAAAATTATGGCTGATTTGTATTCTAGTATGGCAGAAAGCAATACAACATTCCAAACCAATTATACTCCAATTAAAAAAGAAATGGCATATTGGTTAGAGACATGTGACCCCTAACCTGACTGAGCCCTATTCTATGAGAGAAACTAATACAAAAGACTGTAATACAAGGCAGCATGTTTTAGCTGAATTAAGAGAGGCACAATGTGCTATGAGAGTTCAGAAGACAGCCCATTTCTGGCTGAGGAAAAAAATGGAGCTCTTTATGAAGGTCACTTGGAGTAAAGTCTTAAAGGATGATTAATGAGTGGAGGTTAAGTGGTATGCAGCAACATATTCTATGGAAAGAATGACATAAGCATTAGTACAAGGATGGGAGGGTATAAGGAGTTTGAGAATACTGGAAGGTGATACCCATTTACCAATGCACAGGAAACAGGTAAAGAGTATGAGAGGAAAGTATGAAAGGTAACTCAATAAAGTTAAATGTCACTCTTAAAAGTTTGGAATTTATCTCATGGCCAGAGAGCTAATAATAAAGATATTTAAATAGTAGATGAAACTGTAGAAAAAATAACCTGATATACTGGGTAGATTAGAGAAGGAAGTACCTGAAAGTACATAGGTAAGAGGTAATTATTGTAATGGTAGAAGCAACAAATAATGGAAAAAACTAAGTTGTCAACATTGAGAATGGAAAGGAATGGAAAAAGATATCACTGAAAAGGAAGTCATGAAACAGAGACTAATTGATTGGGTGAGGGCATAATGGATACAGAGAAATCAAAAGTTTCTTCCAAGTTTCAGGTGACTAGCTACATGGAGAAAGCATTAAGAAATATTAGTGAAAAACAAAGAACAGATTTGAAGGGAATAGGTAATTAATTTGAGGCATGCTGAGTTTGAGCTGACCATGGGCTATCCAAGTGGAAATGCCCAATGTGCTAGCAGTTTTAACAAAGCTGGAAGTAAGAGTTGGGGTAATTTGTAAAATGATGGTTGTTGAAGCTGTATAAAGTTAATGAAATTGCCACAAATAAGAGTATAGACATTAGAAATTTTAGCATTTATGGTCAAAAGCAAGGACACAAAAAGGAAAAGGAGATTAAGGGAGAGGAGGAACAGATCATTGGAGAGCCATGAAAGCCAAGGGCTAGGTGTTCGAGAATGATGTCGGCAGTATAAAAAGCTGTAGAATCGCAAAGGATGAGGATTTTGAAAATGACTTTGAATCTGGCATTTAGGAGATCAATGATTACCTCTGTGAAAGTACTTTCAGCCAAGTAGTGAGCAGAAATCAAATTAAGCATGAAAAAGGTTAAGGCATGAAAGTTTGGTAAGGAAGAAGGGAAACAATTATCGATTTGCAATAAATGTGTGAAAGGTTGGTAACTTCAGGGCAAGTGGATCTCAAACTTTGCAGGCTTTGGAATCATTAGGATTTCTTACAATGCAGATTTCTGGGCCTCACTCCCAGAGTTTCACATTTCATTGATCTGGGGTCAGGTCAGACAATTAATGCTGATTCTAGTGGTTCAGAGACCACACTCTGAGAGCCTATGGTTGAAGCTGAGGAAAGTTTTATCTGTCTTAAGGATTCCCAGCCTTGAACATTTTTAATAATAAAAGGGTAAGGATCAAGTAGAGAGGGAGAGGTTGGAGATGCCAAAGAGAATGATGGGGATACATTTGGTAGACTAGTGACTTCGAGGAGAAAGGGGTCATGAAAATCAGTGAAGGCAGTAGAGAAGAATTATTTTCTGAGTAATGATGGAGGGAGTAGAAGATAAGAGAGAATATAGACAAAGCTTTTTAGAGGAAGAGAAAGGTTGAGGGAGTTCCTTTTGAATAACTTTGTGGTAAAATCAAAGAGAAGTAGGAGGCAATAGGAGGGGGGAGGGTGGTTTGCCAAGTAGAAAAGGGTTGGAGTTGCTGCTGCAGGAAATTCAACGGGGAGGCAACAAAATGAATAAAAGGATACTAAGTAGCAGTGGGAGTCCAGCTGAAGTTAGAATGGCTTGAATTTGAACAGCAAAAGATTTAAAAAGGAACAATACATACAGAGACAGAGATGGAATTTAAAGTTGACACATTTTCTTTCCTAGAAGAGTGCAGTTTGGGGTTGAAAGTTGGCAAGTATTTATACTTTCTAAGGTGCTTTGAGAGTTTCTTTTTATATTTCAGTTAGTAAATGTTCATTTTTTTCCCTTTAAGCATCTGATTTTAAGTGTTACTCCTTAAGTTTTGACCAGTTTTCTTCTGCTTCAGTGGTCCCCCTTCTCCATCTTTGCCTCCCTTGGAACTCATATTCAATTTAATTTTGAATTGAGTGAAAAAAGAATTTATATTATAGAAGGTCATTTTATAGCTAGTTTCCTAGGAAACCATATATTCCTTTGAGTGGGTTATACCTATAAGCTCTCGCTTGTTAAACTCTTGATTATATGAACGCTTTCATTTCACATTTATTGCCTTGCCCAATCAACTTCCTTTTATTGTTTGTTTGAAAACCTTAGAGGGCTCCAGAGAGGTTCTAATTAGAGGCCATATTAGAGCCCACAAACCCTCAGTGGTCTGAAGGTTTCAAATAATACCATTCATTACCTTGGGTTTTGCTTGAGTGCCCATTCTAAGAACCACCCCCTTCAAATGGTTCTGGACATTTCATAATCCTGCATTAGACTGCCAATATATTTATTTATTTTTAATCAAAATAGTACCTGCTTTTATTGACAATGTGGAGCAAAGTGGAATGTTTTGCCTAAAGTCACAAATGAGCTCCTCCAAACTGAGCATGAATTAGGAGTAAATGTCAATTGCTAATTAAATCTCAGAAGATTACAGCGTTTCAGTGTATGAGAAGCTACATTTAGGCCCAAATCATTCCACTGAATAGTGGCATCTAGAACTTCTTGTTCTGATAAGATGTACCTGTTTGTATTAATTTTGTTCTTATTTGCTGGAGTGTCTGGAATTCACACACTTTGAGTACTTGTGTAGTTTTATTAGTGCTTCTCTCCTTAGAGAATCATCTCCCAAGGGTATTCTGTTTACTGCAACCTTTATGATTTTGTACTGCTTCATGCAATTCCAACTTACTGGGTGTTGACATGCAAGGCTTCCTCTGGCCTTGCAGAAACACAGCCCTAAAAATAAAAGAAACCCAGCCTTATTTAGAAATCTGTTTGGTTTATGGAAGACATTAAAGTCAGAAAGGGATGAAAACAAACTCTCCATGTGGAATTTGATCATCTCAATCTCAAAACCTAGATAATAATAAAAGTAATCAAAATATAAGAAAACCCAAAGAGACAACACATGGCCTATTAGATCTAACTGACTAAATCTTTAAATTACAAGTATCTCTTACGAAAATTACCAAGTTTATTTTCTAGAAGGCTGCAGATGGGAGGGGATTCAAATAATGAAGTGAAGTATCTTTTGTGTATTTCAAGCTTTCAAGGGACATTAACCCTTCAACAATCAATCCATTTTAGTCTCTAGTATTTCTACTAGAATTTGAACATTAATCTCTGGTGATAATTAAAATTCAACTACATATCAGATATATCACATTTAGCATATGACATATCTACTTCGAGCCTTTTCAAAAGTTGTTTATGTATATTTGTTTTTCAGTATTACAAACAGTGATTGCAACCTGACTTCTAATTTTTTTATATATCAGAATTTAAATTTGAAACATCAAAACATCTCTGCAACATCCTATTCCTGAAAACTCCAAACCATTGTGAGAATAAAAAGATTTGATAATTTAAGTATAGCAATACACAAGGGAGCAGCTTGGCCTTGGGATTTTAGAGAAATTTCTTGAAGAAAACCCCCAAAACCAAAAACACTTCCCTTTTAAAGTCCAACTTATTCATCTTGAAACTTCAATCACAATCAGTTATCAAAGTTGATAAGTTATATAGTTATCAAAGTTATTTCAGCATACAGCTTAATAGACATTTCTAAATAAAAAAAAATCTTGAACACAATTGGGATTTATCTTTAAAAAAATTTGTAAACACCAACATTTCTGTTCTTCTTTGCAAACTACCTTCGGTGGAAGTTTTTTCTGCCGGTACTTGTCTTTCTCAATTGTCTCTTTTTGCTCCTTCTTTTCTTTCCACAACAGTAGCAAACTAGCAAGACCAATTCAATGTCTTTACAAGTATTTTGTGGCTGCACTCATTCCAGCCTACTATGTTAGAGTCACTTTCCACAGTATTCCAAAAGGAATCATCATAACTTCTTAGCATTCTGACTCCATACAACTAAAAACTGAAACTTTAAAGTGACTCAAGGGACAATTCTTATTACTTGGTTGATGAAAAGACAAAACGAGAAAATGTATTTAAGAGAGAGGCTGATAAATCCAATTCAGGGCATTTATGTATTATTAATGGCTTCCCTGATGGCTCAATGGTACAGAATCCCGATGCTCAATGCAGTAGACACCAGTTGGATCCCTGGGTGTGGAAGACCCCCTGGGTCGGGAAGTTTTTTTTTCCCTCCCCTGGAGAAGGAAATGGCAACCCACTCCAGTATTCTTGCCTGGGAAATCCCATGGACAGAGGAACTTGGCGGGCTATAGTCCCTGGGGTTGCAAAAGAGTCCTATTTAGCAGCTCAGTGGGGGAAAGCCCGCTTATTCCTACTCTTTGACACTGTAAGTTCAAGGAGATTGGAATAAAATTCAGTAAGTTCCTAAAATTATTTACATTCTGTAAGAGAATTGGAGAAGTCGTCTTAGCTGTATCATTGGTAACGTTTTGTAAGGAAAGGAAAGCATGGATTTCACTTTCCAAATAACAGCCTCTAGAGGAGAGGACTACAGGAAAGGAAATGGCTTGATATCAAAGAATTGAAAGGTCGACAAGGAGTCATCAAACAACTTTGCTCCAGTGATCTAACCACCATGTGACTGTGAAAAAGACCCCTGCCTTTGCCCTGGAACGTACCTTGCCTAGACATTTTGCTTATTATGAGCTCTACAGTGCATTTAGGTACACTTGACAAGTGGGGAAGGAGAAATTTTGAGTTACAGTTCAGGACATGGAGCTCCAATCATTGAACCATCCAAGCCCACGGACGAAGGAAGAAAATGCAATATTCAAGAGCACAAACCCTCGCTCTTCTCTCATATTCTCATTTATGACTCTCTTGAGTGATAAAGGAACTTTTCTTATCAATTTTAGCCGAGAATGGGACACGACAGTCTTGAAACTAAGGGATAGCTACGCAGAAAGCCGAGTCTGTTCAGGACACCGTGGCGGAAGTTCTGTGGAAAGAGGTGTCCGTCCGCCACCCAAATACCAAGTCTCTGCCGCTTTCCAAAATGTTCACAAGCTCTCTGCGTCTCCTGATTGTCAGCGAGTAGGAGCGGATTAAAAACCCACAACTGTGCTTTGAGTGCGGTGTTGGACGCTAGTTCCCCTATGCACTGGATGTGGGAGAACTTACACCAAGCGCCCCAGGAGGGCAGGAGAAGGCTATTTACTTCGGTACTCACTGGATTTTTCCTCTTGGAAGTTGGGCAAAGCCGTTTCTTAGCCCCCGTTGAGTTTAGTAACAATGTGCAAATGAATTGGAGCTGTCGTCTCCCTTTCCTTGATTGAACCCAGGTGCGGGGTGGCAGCAGATTGGGGCGAGGAACAGTCTGGAATTTCCCTTTGTGTTCCCACTTCGACACTCTTGGGGAGCCGAGGAGAGTAGTTCGGTGTCCGAGGCCACTTTGGGAGTTCTGCGTAACAATTGGATGTTCTCTAGTCAGACCGCTAGGCTTGCAGCGGAGGAACTATGCGATTCCTTTCTCCAGCTCCATCCTCATTCGCCCGTTGGCCCTTTACTGCCTCAGGTAGTCGGGAGGCTGGACATGGAGTCTCCACCTACTCACGGGCGGCAGCCATTCGGCGCGCTCGGGAGCCTAGGAGTTGGGACCCATTGGCTGGGGGGCACTGCCAGTCTCGGGAGGGGGTGTGTGGTGGGGGGGGGGTTTCGGGCCGCCGCAGGTCCAGGCAGCTCACTGTTTGCTGGGTGGTGAGTGAGCTTGATCTTAGCGTGAGCTCCGCTACCGTAGACTTGCAAACAGTTCGGAGCGAGCGCGAGCGAGCCAGAGAGAGAGTGAGAGTGAGGGAGCGGGTAGGAGGGGACTTAGAGGAGACAGGGCAAGAAAGAAAAGGCCTGAAGACCAAGGATTTGAGACTGAACGACCATGGCTGTCTCCGCACCTCCGGTAATCGCTGCAACTTCCAGCGGCGCAGGCGTCCCGGGGGGCTTGTTTCGGGCGGAACCCCTGTATTCGACTCCTGAAGAGCCTCCTCGTCTCACCCCCAGTATGATCAACAGTTTCATGGCCAGTAACCACGGCGGCAGCGCCGTGGGTGGAGGGGTCGGTAGTACCAGCGGAGGCAGCGGCAATACCAACACCAACGAGTGCCGGATGGTCGACATGCACGGGGTAAAGGTGGCTTCCTTCCTGATGGACGGCCAGGAACTGATTTGCCTGCCGCAAGTCTTTGATCTCTTCCTCAAACACCTGGTGGGAGGGTTGCATACAGTGTACACCAAGCTGAAGAGACTGGACATATCCCCGGTGGTGTGTACTGTTGAGCAGGTCCGGATCCTCCGCGGGCTGGGGGCCATCCAGCCCGGGGTCAACCGCTGCAAACTAATCACCAGGAAAGACTTCGAAACATTGTTCACCGATTGCACCAATGCCAGGTGAGATTCTCGTTTCTTAGCTCTCTCTTCCCCTTTTGCCCTCTTCTGCATGTCTCATCCTCTTCCAACTTTGTAGAATGAGTTTTAACTAACTTGGTCTACTCTAAAGGCTCTAAGTCGGTGGGAAACAGAGGACTGGAAAGACTCATTAATTGCCTATCCCTTCTAGTCCGAGCTCAAGGGCAGAGTTTGGGTCAAAGAAAGTCTCGCACAAACTTCAGTTTGCGGTCCTGTACTGAAAGTTTCCAGCCTTTCGCCCTTATCTTGCATGGCTTTCTGGCTGCTTGTGATTATTTGTTAATTTCTATATTTGGTTTTCTTTCCTGCTTATTTGTGGCCATACGGGTCGGATAGATTTTTCTCCTGAACACGGACTCCAAAGGCTTTCCGGAGGAGAGGGCTGGCTGAGCTGTAAACTGTGCTCCTAAGCTAGCAATCCAGAACACAGCATTTGGGAGATGCAGAGGGTCAGAAGTCTAGAATCCATCCCAGAGGATGATTCGTTCCCCATCCTGTGTGTTTGCTGTGAGAATGCGTTGGTGTGTGATGGTGGTGGTGGTGTGTGTCTGTGAGAAAGAGCCAGAACGAGCTCATGAAGACGAGTGCTCATGTCCGCTGCGCAAAGCTTCCCGGTACACGAGACAGGAAAGTCGATGGAGGCTTTATTTTTTAAAGAACGATGGCAAGTGTCACTTTCCTGGGATTGACCCTTTGGGTCATCTGCAGAGGGCAATGTGGGGCATGAACGGTGGGGCCGGGACCGGGTGGGGAGTGCAATAAAAGTTGGCAGGTTTTCTAGAGAGGATGTTTTCAGCTCTTCCCCAAGGCAAACAGTTTCGAAGGATCCCATTCCCCCAAAGAGAGGATTCCGTAAATGATGATGGTCAGCTTCTCTGGTTGTAAATGCACCTCCTTTATAGCACAGCTTAGAAGTAGATTGTAGAACAAATATTTATTTGCATATGTCCATAAACAAATTTTATTCAATATTTGAGTTTTAAGAAAGTAAACTATATTCAAGGTTGTTTAATATTTTAAAGACTTTAAGTTTTCTTAGTATTTATTCCATCTCTTGTATAATAATATCTGTTGGTAAAGTACACATTTGGTAGATGTGATTAGCATACAGACCAAATCACCATCACCAGGCTAAAGGGGGCAAAGGGTTTTGTTATGAAACAGCACTGCTGTTTATCGTTTTGCAGAAAACTTCTGCAGAGGTAGATTTTCTCACAATGCAACTTTAAATCATAAGATCTCTGGGTTTATGAACCAAAACTAACCCAGCTGACAAGTCTGCAGTAAAATCCAAATTACTGTGTATAGTCGAAGTCTACTGGCAACTTGTAGACAAACTGTTGCTGACTGCTACAATAAGATAATGCTACAGAACTTACAAGGGAACCTTTTTTCTTTTTTTCTCTTTGAGCAGTGCTTTCCTGTGTTCTAGCAATTAAGCAGAAACCTGTTCATATAAGAACTCCTGCCTGAATCATATCTGGGGCTTAAAAACCTGGCTTATTGGATCACATTTTGTTAAGGAAGATAGATGACCTTAAAACACAAAGGATACCTGATCCCTCAATAAAAGAAGCAATTATAGGTTTTAAGAGTAGAAAGGATATTTTATTTTGACCACAAAGCACTCTGCTAATACCCAAACTCAGAGGGTTACCAGGGACTTCAGAGGAGGGTCATCTAGTTTATTTGTTGTCATTTGAAAAGACTTGAACAAATGTAGACCTGAAAACCTATCTTCTGTCCTCCTCCTTTCTCCCTTCCCTGGTTTCTCTTTTAAATGCCCACTCTTAAAGAGAAATGAACAATTATTACACATAGGAAATTCTACTTTCTTTAATAAATAATTTACACACCCTTGAGCAAAATCTATAATTTTCATTAACAAAATAAATAGATTAACAATTTAATGTGATTTTGATGCTTCCCTCTGTAAATAGAAACTTTAATTTTTATTAGAGCTACTTACTAAAGGAAAAAATAATAAATTTCCCTGTATCCAGAGTCAAGTGTTCTTATGCTGTTTTTAAACCTTGTTATATGATGTGTTTTAGGTTATTATTTCTATTCAGTTATGTTTTATTTATTCCTTATCAAGTACTTACAATGCCAACTTTTTTGAGGGCTTAGATTGCTTTTGTGTATGTGCACAAATAAAAGTGATAGATAAATATTAAGAATATAAGAGGAAACGTCTGAAATATGCATGTGCTTCCTACTGCAGTTTTTCTTTATGAGTATTTTATTTAGTACATACATTTTCTATAATTGTGTTACAAGTGTTGCAATATATAATTGAAAAAATTTATGAAATATATTCTATCAATTCAATCTATAAATAAAGATGAGAAAAACTACTAGAAACCCCTGTGCTGAAATTTCTAGACAGTAAACAATTCCTCACAATTTCTGGAAAAAATCTAACATTATCACATTTTGTCCTCATAATCATATAGTTAAAAAACTACAAAATATGATAATGCTTATAATGAATGCCTTGACTTGAGGTAACGTTATTTACAGATGTGTGTACCTTAAATTATTCCTACCATCTGTGAAATTAGTATTTAAGTAAACATTACTTCCATGGCCTTTCTATTCAGTGAAAAGAAAGGTGAAGGATGTAAATAAGAATGAGGTCCAAGAGAGACAAAATAAGGTAGATGAGACGGAGACAGTAAGAGAAAAGAGATGTAGGATATGAGCAGAATGATGCCATAAGATGGAATGAAAGATGGATCAGAGGAGCTTTTAGAGATGCCCAAAGAAGATGAGCAGTATGCCAGTGGAGACTTGGCTAAAGAGAATCGTCATTTAGGACTCATGATTTCCTAGCATTTTAAGCTAAAAGTGGGGAGAAGTGCAAGGAAGAAGTCTGTTTGATGAGTGGAAACACCTGTATACATACTACTGTTCTTATTTGATAAAAGCAATTCACCTTCATCTCCTAATGGATCAATTTCCACACTGTATTGTTGAATGGAAGGCCTATCTGTAATAGTGTTGTTGGCAACTTTCTTTTCCTACATAATAAACATTTCTGCCCTTCTTTGTCTGATAACTAGGGAAGGATACAAAGCCTGATATAGGATATTTTAATTTGGAATGCTTCTTAAACTATTCCAGAACACACCAAATAGACCACTTTCAAACTGGACGTTTTCAGAGACCTTGAGGTGTTGCCACTGAGTCGCACTTTGATTTGGCTTAGGGCACATTTTATATTAATGTGCATTGGAGAAAAATGAATGAGTAAAATATTTACATAATTGTTTCTTTGACAGTACTGAAAGTCACAAAAATAACTCAATCAGTGCCTTATATTAACTACTTTTATTAGCTAATTAAAATATTCAAAGTTCTCTTCCCAGAAAAGAAGTTGGAAAATAATACCTGACTCTGCTACTAGAGAATAGAAAGACTGAAACTCTTGACTATTCATTGTTCTATTAAATGTGAGGCTTTACATCGCTGCAGTTGAAAATGGCTATCCAAGTATTTTTCCTTGATGCCCCTTAGCTTCAGAAATTAATTGTAAAGAAGATTATTTTGAGGGTTATTAAGAAAATGATGATTAAAAAGACCCAAACCAAACAGGAAACTTGTTATCTTGTTTTAGATCTTTGTTTTTGCAGATAAAGCACTGTGATTATTTTCCATTTCTTGTCCAAGAGAACTTAGAGTTTTAATGTTATAGAGTCTGGGCAGATTCAGAAAGCAAATGTCTAAAATATCTCACTCTTATGCAATGGATTTTCCTTACTGAATTCTTCAAAGTTTAATATAGCAGTAAAATATTAATTTAAAAATTGTTATTCAGTAAATGTGAAAAATCAATCAATACATTTTACTTTTATCTCTCTTTATGTACCTATCTATATAAAAGTAACATTGTCAAATTTCATAATCAGCATTTAATTTCATTTGAGGACCAACTGATTAAATGTTATTCAGTCATTTACATATAGTTAAATGGATGCTTAGGCCACAATGTATAACTAAGAAAATATTTTAATGCATTTGGAGACATGATTCAACATATATTCAAATTAATATTATTCAGTTTTTTAATTAAAAATATAAATGTTCCAGTCATGGTTTATTGTTATTCTGACTGTGTGAACAGAACATAAATGGGCTTCCATGTTAGAATAACTTTATGTGACTTATAATGACTTTTACAACAATTTAAAACTACTGCTTTCAAATACTAGAAATATTATTTAAAACATTCAATGAGTTTGGCTTTGTATTCACACTTGATGAATATAGTTCGTAATCCACAAAGCATAACAAATTTGAAAATAGATGTTTTCATTCATTGTAAAGTTTAGCAAAATCAAATTTTTGAAGAACTTGCATCACTTTCCTGGGCTAATATTTTGTATGACTTACATTTTCAGAAGTGATAAAAAGGTTTTAGAAATTAATCTGGGCAATAAATGCAGACATTTTAATTCATGGGATAATGAGGGGATAGTCATGTCTGTTAAAAGCAGTCACATAGTCAACAATGCACTGTCTTTTATTAGAGAGTGACGTCAATATTGTAATTAAAGCAGTCTACTCATGTGCTAGTCTACAGAACTTCCATGCGTACATTCATTTTAAAAGTACACTTCTGCATAAATAACAACTTTTGTGTTTATCTAATACTTTTGCTGGATTTCATGTTTGCCCCAAAACTTGTTATTAGGTAATGGGTATTACATTAAAGAAATGATGCATGATATGATAGAGAATATCTTTGGATATTTATGTGTGATTTTAATCTCAGTGTATAGTACATGAATGCTAATAAGTCATTAGGAAGTGATGGTCTTCAGACATTAATGTTTAGATGGTTTCATACAGGAATTCTCTAATACTTGTATAAAATAACAAGTCTGAATTGTTTGATGCTTTATTAAGTAAACTTACTTTGTCTTAATGAAATCTCTAGGTGTTTTAAAAGTGCTTTCAGCAGGCAAATGTAATTGTGAGAAACTCTAATCGTAATATATTTCAGTTGGTAACCTATATCTACAGTGGCACTTTATCTGATGCATTTCAAGAAACAAATGATTTAGATTTATCCACTCTATACATTTCAGATATACATTAAAACTGCCCTAATTGACAAAAACTGAAAATATCATGTTTTCAGAGGAAGAACATCAAACCTTTCTCCCAAAAGAAAAACAATTAGGTATTAATGATATTCTTGTTGCATATTCAAAAGGTCTTTGGTAGCATTTTTTTCTTCCTTTTCTTCCCTTTCACCATCTCAACCTGCAAAACTCTTCACTGTCACTTCAGATCACACAATTCTAGAAAGATAAAACAACATTTAAACACATTTGGTTTGGAAGGGAAATTGAGCATTTGCACCCAATAAGCCTGATTGTGGAACTGCATGCAAATTGTGTTTTGATTTATCTCTTTTACACTTTTTTTCCATTTGAATTGATCTTGCATTAATTTCACCAAGCAGCTCTGTGAGGCTGCAGATGTTGCCTTGTGTTTAATAAATCAATGAGACAGATCTGAATGAATCACTTCAGATGGATTCTCTGCTCGGTTTGATGTCTAGATGTTATTCTTAGCTTGTTATCATGACAGATGCATTAATGTTCCCATACACTGCCAGCAATGTCAAAGAGATTGAAGCTTTTAAAGTGGCGGCATCCCTTTTTCCATTTTCTACTTTAGAACAACTAAATTTATTTTATTTTATTTAGGAATCAGAGAAAAATATCAAACCAATCATAAGTTTCTTCATGGGAAAGATTCTTAATTTTCATGTTATATTAACTCTTCCAAAATGGTGGAAATCAATATCTTAAAACCTAAATATAGGGTAGCTGCTTAATACTGCCTCCACATTAATATTTAATCATGGTAGGAAAAATGAGAATAAGTAATATATGATTGGGACACATTGAAAGTGTCACTATAAATAGAATAATACTGTATCCAAATTGATTACAGAAGGGTGTTAGTTTTTAAATCCTTACTAATAAGCTTCTTGTTGGCTTAATGCAGCGGCAATATACTCTTACCAAGGGATTTAGAACTCCTTCAGGATTTAATATTTCTTTTTAGTAGGAAGGAGACAGCTTGTCCATTGTGTATTCATCATTTCCTCACTTTACAGTGCTGAAAATCTTAGAAAAGTTTATTTTATTTTAGTATATCTCAGCTGTTTATATTTTGGGTAATTGTAAATTAAAAATCATTCAGTAACAATAAATGCTGTTTTTATAATTTAATTTCTTAAACTATAGAAAAACATATGCACACCGAAAGGTACTTTGTATAACTCTAGTGAACTTTATTACCTACCTGCATTTATTGTCATCACTATCATGTTTTATTTCATTTCATCCATGGCATCATTGCCTTGGTTTTTGGAGAGAAACAGTTATGTTCATTGTTGTGAAATATTTTGAGTTTAATGTTGTCAGTGTTATAACTTTTAAAGTTAATCTCTGATGTTTGAAAATACAGATTTTTGAAAAGATATTCAATTGTTTTTCTTCTTCAACTTTCTGAAGAATATATATTTTTTAAAAATCAACTCTCAGAGGTAGTTCTCTTTGCAGACCTTTACAGTATTCTTCCATCAAATTTTTACTGTTAGCTTTATTAGAATAGGAAAACAGGAAACTGTTAACTGATACTGTTGAGGTCTCAAATTCTTCAGGACATTTTTATCTGCAGTGTTAGACTAATCTTGGAAGCTTAAGATACATGTTGTGATTTGCAGTATAGTTTAAAAAGAAGTTTGTAAGTAAGTTGAATAAGTTATGGACAAGAGTTAGTTTTTTTTCCCATATTTTGCTTAAACCATGGGAATGTCTTCATTGTGAGGTCTTGCCACATCCTTCTTCAAAGATAAATTTATATATTAGAATTGGTAAAATTATTATATTGAGAATGTGAATGTAAGATGTGATACACATTGATTTATGCAAAATTGAAGATAACATAGCTAAACAGCAAATGGATACATTTATCACTACCTATAATGATATCCCTAAAATAAAACTGAATTTGTTACATAAAACAAAACCTTGGATTTGTAGTAATAATTTCTGAGGAGTTGTCTTTAACTTCAGTAATATTTATAGTAAAATTTTAGTAAGCCTGATATCATACACATTTAGGTACCTAATTCACATTTGTTTAATGAATACAAGCATGAACACAAGCACATTTATTCTTCTCATTAGAATTCTTTGCACAAATTGCTGTGCTTTAAAAAAAAACTATGTAGTTACATAAAATGTACAATTATAAAAAGACACTAATCCTAAAATTTTAATTCCATTATAAAACCATTTGTAATCATGCCATAAAATTTTCAAGTATACATATAAATCCATACAAATCTATTATATGAAATTAGAATGTTTAAATGAAGTATATCTGTAAAGAAAGTATGACTTGTTGATATTTTCTTTTAGTGAAAACCCATAGGAGATGTTCTAATGCTACCATAAAATGATTCTCGACTATTTAGATTTATACTACTTGATATCAGGCAGTTGACTAAACCAGGCAGTTGACTTGATATTTTTTCAAACTGTGTTTATAAAAAATGAATTGGTAGGAAGAGGGTTTCCTCCATTCTATCTATAGTTTGTGAATATAAAGAGGAATACTTAAGTATAGTGATTTATTTTTTTCTTGAATAATCTCAGGACCAGTCCAATTGCAATAGAAATTTGCATGAAGTGTTTCCTCGCCTCACCCCCATTTAAAGAAACAGCTTAACTTTTTCAGGTGTAATTAATTTTGAAGAGTAACATTTCCTTTCATCTAAGACCCCTGACGTTGAAACTACTCATATGCAGGTACTATTCTAACTGATTACAATTATTTAGTTTATTAAATCAAATTGTGGTGAAAACTTTGTAGTTATACTGCTGGAAAAATATGTAGTATAAGAAAGTTTAAAAAATAATGAACCTTGGTATTTTTATTGCTAAATAACCTTTCTATTTTTAAACAAGTTGCTTAATAGTGTATAATGTAGTGTGTATGTTAAGGTATAAAACATTCAATTGTAATTGTGTCCAATGATCTTATCAGATTGCTGGCGCAACTGCTAGCTGGTAACAGCGTTTAGTCTACATTTAGTCTATCTGCTATTTATGTGATGTTAAAAAGAAAAAAGTAATATTGATCTGTCTCCAGATTAAAGTTTGAAATGGGCAACAGCCTGAATACAAAAGGCTTTTTTTTATGATTTCTCAGCTTGCCATTGATCTCCTTAGTTTTATTGCATTCATTATTTATTTAAAGAATTTGCAAGCTAAACATAAGTTAAGCTAGTTTGCACACAGGGACCGCACTTAGGAAATTGAATGGAAATTGCATTAGAGATGAACATCTGTGCTATTTTTCCACTCCTGTGTTTATGGGTTTGTATAAAAGGTGTATTGGATTAACAGTTATAACCATTATAGCTTACAGCAATATTTTAGATTCAGAGCTTTTAGTTATTTTGGAAGAAGTCTGTCTCTTACTTGCTTATTTCCAACCTTATTTTTTTTGGCTCTACATAATCGGTTTTATCCTAAGTGCTTCCCGAATAATATTTCATATGTACAAAAATAGTATCTTTCTTTTAGTGAATAAAACATATATTTCTCATAAAAAATAAGTGTAGTAATATCATCATAAACATTATTTGGATAAATTTATTTTATAGCACATTTGTTAATGCATTATCTACATTATACATCAATTGTGAGGCTCCCTGTTTTACTGCAATAAAAACATTAAAAAAATTCAGACTTAATTATCATATGACTATTACTATCTCTTAATGGCTTTTGACAGTAGGATATATAGGTGCTATTTACACAGTACCTATTTTAAGAATGTTGAGTTTAATGCCATATTAAAGCACAGCAAATTCACAGAAATACTATAAAAATTGCAGTGTGACCATCCTTAACATGTGATTATATATGTATGTTAGGCCTTGATCCTTCTGAAAGGATAGTAAACATTCAGACACCGAGGGCTTTCTCTATATAACACTATAGACAATATGGTGGGATGCTTTATGATATGGTTTCCTCCTTGAATTCAATCCAAGGAATTTTAATTACAAAATCTCAAGAGGAATTCACCTGAAATAGTTCTCTGGAGGACATAAGTTAGACCCTAGTGAATATCTTTATTGAAATATTGTCTTTAATCTGTAGACATTTGGAAAACTTATTCTGTCCACTTAATTATTAGAATTTAAATAAATAAAAACATCTTCACAATAATTTTGATCTCTCATAATTAGATTTGTTGTAATGGAGTGTGTGTGTGTAAACAGAATATTCTGTGATGCTAGGCAGTGTTCTAAGTGGAGAGAGTGACCACCACAGTCTTTTCTCTCATGGAGCTTATATTCTGGAATCATGCTGTCTTTAGCTTAGGGTATATAAAGCCTATATCCCGCCTTTTATATTTTTAAATTGTGAAATCTTTGAGATTACAAATTTTTGCCTTATATATTGTTGAATAATCCTTAAATATCTTGTATCTGCCTGTGTGCTATATTAGTAGCACTAGATTTTTTTCAGTCTTTAGAATTACACCAGAAAGGTTGAACTAAAAATAGTTATTAATATATATAATATTTTAGTTTTATGTTTTACTTACAATATAATTATATATATAATACTCATCAAGAGGAATTGGGGATAAAATACGTATTTCCACTTAAGAATGGCTGCAGTTAATTCACTTTAGTATCTTTTCTCTGACATATAGTATTTTTGCAAGGGGTATGCTGCTGCTGCTGCTAAGTCGCCCCAGTCGTGTCCAGCTCTGTGCGACCCCATAGACGGCAGCCCACCAGGATCCGCAATCCCTGGGATTCTCCAGGCAAGAACACTGGAGTGGGTTGCCCTTTCCTTCTCCAATGCATGAAAGTGAAGAGTGAAAGTGAAGTCGCTCAGTCATGTCCAACTCTCAGTGACCCCACAGACTACGGCCCACCAGGCTCCTCCATCCATGGGATTTTCCAAGCAAGAGTACTGCATTGGGGTACCATTGCCTTCTCTGGCAAGGGGTATGAGTCCTTAAAGATTCAAAAAATTAGTTATTCTATGAGACATAAGTCTTTATACTAGAATGTGTAACTGTGGAATAGAAAAACATGTTTTTTTTTTCCCCATGTAAAAAAGCTTGCCTTCGTTTATGTTAGTTTTAAATAGATTCTGAAGTTTAAGATTTTGATATGCTTCTACACATAGTCCTATACAATATTATGTGCCAAACATTAAAACAGAGATGAGAAAAAATTATTTGTTTTTATTTGTTCAGAGTACATTGACCCTTATATGTATTACATTTAAGCATAAATAACTCGGGAAAATTATAAACATCTATAATTAAATATTAATATCAAGCTTTCTGCCTTGAAAATAGCCTATGATCTGCTAAACTTCTAAATGTATTTTGTAAAAAATTTAGGAGTACCTTCTGGGTTTTTACTTGAGGAAGACAAAAGGGGAGTTCATTCATACAAAGAAATTTACTGCATGGTACATTTTCTGCACAGTACACAAATTTTTGCTCTCATTTTATAACTCAATTAGAATATTCAATTTGAACACATATATACATATACATACAATATATATAGTGTATATATGTGTGTGTTTGTGTATGTATATATAATATGTATATATTATATATTTCCAATTCAACCCATTTGTCACTTCACTTCAACAAATATTAAATAAGTTCCTATTAGTCTGTACCAGGCTACTTGTCAAGGGGAGAAGAGTGATCTTAAGAATTATCCAAATTCTTCCTCTCATCTCCAGATTACCTAGGTAGAATTTTATTGTTATATGGTTGACTCTCAGCTAACCTACATTAATGCAAGGAGCAGTAAATGATGTATACAATTCAAAATTGTGGAAAATTAACATAACATTAATTAGGCTTTGTAGTACATTATGGTACCTATCTAGATTTATCTTGCTTATTGTACTATTAAATTGTATTCACATTTTATAAATATTCACTGGTGGGAAGGAGAGATAGACCAGAAACATACTAAGGTTGGATTCAATCTGAAATTAAATGCTTCATGTGGAAAACATCTGAAATGAACAAAGCATAAGCAGACATAGAGCTTATATGTCATAGCTAACAGCTGTGTACTGATCATGTTAGTCCTTAACTAAATTAGTATATTTTGTTTGAATTTATTCTTACATTGCCTATGTAAACATTTATCCATTTAATGGATGCAGTATTCATTATAGCTATTAGCAGATCAAAACCTGGAAAACTGCACGAGGTCAATTGTTGGCTTTAACCTTGTTTCCAGTGCTTAGGACCCCTAAACAACTATCTTCCATTTAATAGGGGCTTCCCTTGTGGCAACTGGCAAAGAATCCACCTGCAATGCAAGAGGCCTGGGTTCAATCCCTGGGATAGAAAGATCCCCTGGAGAAGGGAAAGGCTACCCACTCCAGTATTCTGTCCTGGAGAATTCCATGGACTGTATAGTCCATGGGGTCGCACAAAGTTGGACATGACTGAGCGACTTTCACTATAAATTAGATAAACATGGTTGACATCAGAGGAATCATGGCTTTTGAGTTAAAACACACTGATGAGTATAGTGCTAAATCAAGTTTTTGTGAAGCATTTATACTCTATGATTGGAATAATTAATCGACATTCCACTTGCAGTTTGAAAAATGGAATGCTGTAGTCTTGATGCTTATCATGTCCTACAAGAGTGGCCATTTTGATGATGGGTACATGTTGAGCATTGTGGTCTCTGAAGAGGGTAGTAACTGTTCCAGAGCTTAATTGATACAAGTACTGTGGGATAGCCATTTGCATTTGTTTTGGATTGGTCCTTGTCATACTAGAAGACTGACAGATTTTTGTTATTTTAGGGCCATATTCTTTTTCATGAGGTTGTATGTTTACATAATCTCCATTCTTCCAGAGTCTAAAGCTTTTCTTATTCTTTTCAGTTTAGCCCCAGTGAATTGAATAACTGCTCTTCTGTGTATTATTTCATTTTTTTTTTCCCAAGCAGGCTCTCAGTTTTTAAATGTAAATAGAACTCAAGAAATTCAGATTTTTAGATCTTTTTCTGTATTAGTGGAAAAAATGTAAAAGTGTCCATCAAAGAAGGGGCTTTAGAGCTCAATAGTTTAAAGTTTTCTGTCCAATTAGGAAGACTCTTGATTTTAAACATAGGAGAACTATATACTTTGGGTCATGCTAGCATTCATTAGTACCATTTAGGCATGAACAAAGGAATGAAGCTAAATAAGGGTGAAGAAAACTTGATGAAAAAATATTTCTCATGGAAATATTGAATGGATCAGGAACTATTAATATTTAGATAACGGATGAGAAGTAGGTAGTATAATGTGGACTGATGAAGGCCTTTCCACAGAGCCGTTGAATGAATTATTTCCTTTAATTGCATTCATTTTATTCTAGTGGTTAGTTTTAAGCAGATTCATGAATAGGAACAGAAAGTATAAAAAATATTAGCTGTGAGTAAAAATAAAAACACTAAAGGCAAAATGTGGAAATGTTATTCTATTGGAGGTGAGCTGGTAGTATTTGAAACCATAACAGAATATTTGCATATGTGTTGTCACTAAAATAATATTCTTTTACTAGTAAATGTTACATTAGTTTCTAAAATATTTTATGCAGTGTCCAAGTATATTTCCTCTGTAAGTTGCCTTCCTATTACTGGTCTGTTAGCCTGATTCTAGCTTGCCATAGCACATTTTTGAAACACATGTTGAGTATGAATTTATTAAAAAGGGTTACATTTTGCCTTTGGGTATGTGTATGAAGTTTTTATGGTATTCAAGATTAAGTTTGCATTTTAGGGAGTAATTTGAACCACTGCATTCAAGGTTATTTAATGAACATTAAAATTTGAATTAAAGAACATCAAAGTGGCATTTTTGTAGTTAATAAGTACAGTAAAGTTTAGATATTTCCTTCATGCCTTCTCCCTGAAAATATATCTGGAAGTTTAAAATTACTAGCTATATATAATAGTAAAAACTTGACATGTATGTACAGGTTTATAGTTTATATAGTGTTTCATATATTATTAGCTAATTTAATCTAATCCTTAGTTTATTTTTATAATTTTGTTGTGAAATTTCTAAATTTTTAATAAACAGAGAGCTGATCACTTTACAACATGATACTTCTGGGCATCACTTAATCTCATTTAGACTTTTTTCCCCTCAATGCTAAATCAGCATCATCCATAGTTGTAATGAAACTTATAGTGCTTCTAGGGAATAATAGTAACTTAAATTTGTGCAGAAGATCACAGGCTGCAAAGCTTAATCATACACTATCTGCATTTATCCTCACAGCAATTCTACAAAGCATGTCATCTGATTGTGAATTTAGGAGAGAAGATTGAAATGTAAGTAAGGAAAATGAATTGCTTAAGGCCATAGAATCCAGTACAGGCAGAGACAGTCCTTGAACCTAAGCTTCTGTTTTACCTCCTCTGGTACATTATGCTCTCTATGCTGTCTTTGAAGTATTAAGTATTGAGAGACAGACTTGAAAAAAAAGTTTAGTTTGGGGGTGGATTGTTGCAGATAGCCAGGAAATTATGGGAAAACTAGTGATGGGAAATAGAGATAAACTAGTAGGAAAGAGAAGCACTACACAGGAGCTTCCCTAGAATGTCTTCAGGGTGCATGCTTGATGGGACATACTGCCTTTTAGTGATGATGTTTTCAGAAATATAGTAACTCAATTCCCTCCATGGAGACTCATTTCCATATACATGTACAGAAAGATTTTGGGAATCAACAACAATTTAACATTTTGAATGGAAAAATGAAAGGAATAATAATTCAAGAAAGTATGTAGAAATGGCAGTAGTTCATCAAAGAATAATATTGAAAGAGTTTATGAAGGTAGGATCTATTAATAGTTACTAAAATAGTAATTGTCTCTTGTGTCCAATATACTATGCTGGCATCAGTGGCTAAGTTCAGAGAGATTTAAATCTTACTGTAGAGACAAGGCATAAACACATAAAAAAGATTACTAGTTGTTCATTCATTCATCAAATAGCTGTTGAGTTTCTATTCTGTGTCAAGCATTCTTCTAGGTGCTTGGGATATATTTGTTAAAAATAAAGATTCTTATCCCTGAGAAGAGGATTATATTCTAGGGTATGGTGGTATGGTGGTATGGATGTGTGTGGGTGGCTCAGTCGCTAAGTTGTGTCTGACTCTTTGCAACTGCATGGATTGTAGCCTTCCAGGCTCCTCTGTCCATGGGAGTCTCCAGGCAGGAATACTTGGGTGGGTTGCCATTCCCTTCTCCAGGGGATCTTCTCGACCCAGGGATTGAACCCATGTCTGCTGCATTGGCAGGTGGATTCTTTACACTGAGCCACCTGGTAGTATGGATGAGGAAGACAATAAACTATATGCATAATAAAGAAGTAAATTATACTGTATGTTAGAAGGTGGAAAGTGCTATGGAAAATATAGAGTAAATAGAGCAAAGTAAGGGTATGGTCAGCAGGATTGGAGTTGCTTGCAGTTTTAAATAGAAAGGGTACTATAGGCCTCATTGAGAACATGAGCTTTGTTCTCAGAGGGGTGTTAGCCTAGCCAAATATGAAGAAAGTGTTTCAGGCTGAGAAAACGGTTTGACCAAAAGCCCTAAAACATGGCTTTGGCTACTGGCATGGCTAGTAGGTTTGAGGAATAGTAAGGAGGCTAGTTTGGCTGGAGTGAGGGGAATAGTAAGAACAAGATCTAAATGGTAATGTTGGGAGGGGGTCATATAGAACCTTTTAGGACATTTTGAGGACTTTGAATGAAATGGGGAGTCACTGCAGAGTTCTGAGCATGGCTATCACATGATTTGACCTAGGTTTCTAAATGATGACTGGCTACTAGATTGAGAACAGGCTTCAAGTGGGAGCAAGGTAGAAGCAGTTATGATGCTACTGCAGTGAACAAGGAGAGAGATGGTGGTGGCTTAGACCATTGTGATAGAGTATAGATAGTAAGAATTGGTCAGATTCTGGATAAGTTTTTAAAATAAAACTAACAGAATTTCCTGACAGAGCTAGAAACTAGACACTGAGTGTGAGCAAAAGAAAAGAGTCACAGAAAACTCCCAAGATTTTGGTCTGAGCAACTGGAAGGATGAGTTTTCCATCATTTGTGAAGGGAAAGTCTGTATGTGGAGCAGGTTTGGGGAGAAAGTTCAGGTGTTCAGTTTTATATGTGTTAGTTTTTAGATACATTTTAGCCTTTTCAGCCTTTTAGAGTAGTCATTGGAGATATATATCTATATCTATATCTATATATATATGAAGTCTGGTGTTTGAAAGAAATATCTAAACAGGAAATATATTTATACCCATGGTGGATTCATGTCAGTGTATGGCAAAATCAACACAATAATGTAAAGAAAATAAATAAATATATTTAATTAAAAAAGGAAATAAAAATTTTTGGACAGGAGTGACTATTAATAGAAAAAAGAAGAGTTTCAATTACTAAGTTCTGGGTCTCACCAAGATAAAGAGATTAGGGAAAAGAGGAGAAATTAACAAAAGCCTAAGAAGGAACATGCCGTGAAGTAGGAGGAAAACCAAGGGAGAATGATGTTCTTGAAAGCCAAGTGCAAAAAATGTATCAAAAAGGAGGCAGTGATCAACCATATCAGAGGCTGTTGATAAGCCAAAAGCCATGACCAAACATTGGCCATTGGATATAGCAATGGAAGTCATTGGTGAGCTTTATGAGGGCAGTTTTAGTAGAATAATAAGAATGGAAAGTCTAAGTGATGTGTTTGAGAGAGATCAGGAGGAGGTGAATTGGAAGCAGAGTGTATAGATAATTGTTTCCAGGTGGGAGGGAGTAGCTTGAGAGTAGGGGAGAATGAAATAAGAGGTTATATAGCATGTGCTATTAGGAATAACACATTAGAAATTAAGAAAAATGATATTGTAGAAGAGTAGTATTGCTGAAGTGATATTCTTTTTTAAAAAAGGGAATATTTATTAATTTATTTTTGACTGCACTGGGTCTTTGTTGCTTTGCTTGGGCTTTCTCTAGTTGCCTCGAGCGGGGCTACTCTGTAGTTGTGATGCGGGCTTCTCATTGAGGTAGCTTCTCCTATTGGAGAGCATGGGCTCTAGGGCATGCTGGCTTCAGTAGTTGCGGTGAGTGGGCTCCAGAGCATGAAGGATTCAGTAGTGGTGACGCACGGGCTTGGTTGCCCTGCAGCACGTGGGATTTTCCCAGACCAGGAATCCAACCTGTGTCCCCTTCCTTGGCAGGCAGATTCTTAATCATTGGATCAACAGAGAAGTCCCTGAAGTAATATTCTTGAATAGGAGAGAGCAGATAGGATCTAGTGCACAAGCAGAAGCATTGGGTTTAGATAAGAGCAAGGTTAATGTATTTCCATTAACAGATGGTGGAGATTTTGGTTACTCTGGTTTAAGGACACCATGAAAGTCCTTTTCTGATTGTTTCAATTTTCCCAGTGAAGTGGGAAACAAGTCATTCGTTAAGAATGAGGATTGGAAAGTAAGTTTTGGAGATTTGAGGAGAAAGACAAAATGTGAAATAGCCATCTATATGAGTAGGAGAGTAAACTACTTAAAAGTTGAGTATGGATGCCAGGCCATATTAAATGCCCACTGAGGTTTTTGATCATAAATTCAAAATGGCCAATATGGGTGTATATTTTATTTCCACCATATAGAGCTGCAGCAGTCCTGCTGCAAAGGCAAATAATTGAATTTAATATGAACTGTGGTTTTGCTAAGTTGTATGAGTATAGCAAAACCAGAGAGTGCAAAAGAGTTGAGGCTTGATGCAAAAAGTGATTATAATGAATGACAACACGTTTTAAACTGGTAAAAAAAAAGATTTCTAGAAAGTGAGATACAGTGAAAGGCTGGTAATATCAATGAATTGGAGGGTCCAAAAAGAGGTCAAAGGAATTTTGGAGTTGGAGTAGTAGAAGGAATGAACCAGGAGTAATGGTGGTCAGAGGGTAGGATGCCTGAAATTAAGAATATGGAGGAGTTGAAATTACTGGTAGTTACAGAATTTAGGGTATAGCCATGAGCATGAGTAACAGAGTAAAGAGAACAAGATCTTTGAAGGAGAGGACTGTTGGTCATGTCATCTGTCGGTCATATCATCAAAACTGAAAGACTAGAGTGTTGGTCATGTCATCTATGTATACATTGTTCATTGAAATTGCTAAGGATTAAGAGAGGAGTCTTGATGTATTTCAAATTTTGTGGTACATATAGTAATGCTATTAGAGTATGCTTTGTTAAACACTATTTAACTTGATTTCTAAAAAAATTAAAATTAGGGTTACTGGAATTAACTCATGGAGCTCAATTTGACAAATGCATTCTTTAAAAATAATCACATTTACTATATTATGAAGGTATGAATACTTAATAATTCCTGTTTTGCCATGGATGTGCTGTGTTTCAGTTAAACTGTCTTGAAGAATACGGTGAAAAATAACATTTTCTAAATAATTGAAATAATGTTTGGTTTATTTCATCTGTAATTAATATTATTTTATAATAGGTGATACACTTCATTTTATTATGAACTGATTTTACATCAGAAGCATTCTTGGTTCTACGCTGTGTGTTTGTTGATCTTATTAGTATGTCATATACTCAGAAAGAATGCATTAAATTCCTACTTTCATTTCAACACATTAGTATTTTCTAAGCAGAGTACTACAAAGCTGCTAGGCATGGTCTAGAAATAGGAAATTGTCATGGTTCTTTACTTACAAAGTGTTTATAATGCTTTCACCATGGCAGAAACCCAATCAATGTGTGTTTAACACCTGCTATTCTCTGATTCCTCCATTATTAACCTCACATGGAATCTAAATACTTAAACAGCTTCTGCTTAGTCACTACTTCTCCTCACTACTCTGACTACTCTTGGGATTTCTGTTACCTTGCAGATTTAATGATGAAGAAATAATTAAGCTTTAAACATGAAGTTCTCATGTGAAATCGTAGCAGAGCAAAGCTAAGAAGTTGGTGATCTCAATCTTAATTCCTCACTAATTACCTAGGAAATGAAGTTTCTTTGATGGGGCATGCCCAGACATTCACCTGGTATGTTAATAGAGTGGTTGGGAAGAAGAGTTTGGTCAGCATTTGCAAACTAAGATTCTGTCACTGATTCTGAGTTTTAATTTCTGCAGCTGGAGAAGAGCAAGGGAAGCCATATACATCTGCTATTAAGACTCTTGTTTAGGGGAAAATGCAGTTCCATTGTTAAAATATGATTTTAGCCTATTGGGTTGATTAAAAAAACTTGTTTCCCTTCTTTATATAGCACTGAAAAGAGACATGTGCAAACACTAGACTTTGGGTTATCTCAATCAAGATAGTCTGTGCAAAGTGTGGAAAGACTATTTTAGGCATGAGGACCCTAATATGTATTCCACAAAAGGAACAAGTGATTACTCATCCTGCCCCATATTTCAAATTTGATGAGATTAGAACTTCAAATTTATATTTTATTCAAGCATGAATCATTGGCAGATTTGTTAAAACTGAATGGAAGTGAACTGAAGTATGTAAACTGCTTAGGAAAACTGATATCAGAAAATGTTAAGATTGAGGTTCCTTTCCAGGAAGAATCACAGTGTAGAAAGTACTCAAGGTCTTATTGAAAAACAACTATCTTTAAAGCCTTATCTCCTCTATGAGGGCTTCTTTTATCACCTGCAGTGATCTCTTGCTTCTCAAACTTTGATCCGCAGACAGCTTTTCTTCTTATTTCCTCTTCTCCTCCTTTCTCTTCCCCTTCTCCACCTCCTCCTCCTGCTTCTCCTTCTCTTTTTATGAGTTGTTTTAAGCTGCATATGTTTTCTCCCTCCCCAAATAGCTTCCAAATTCCTCAGCTTCAAGAATAGTCTGATGTGTTGTTTTATCATTCATAGTGCCTAATGTGGTATATGGATGTAAGTACTCAAAATGTATTCAGTTTGTTGCTTTGACAGTGTAACTATGATTTATTATAATTTAATGTATTTACTTAGGGGGACTGATCATATTTTAAGGAAATTGATTGTTATACCAAAGAGGTATATTTTTCTGATTCTGATTGATAGCTCCTCTTGAACAATGAAAGCCTAGGGAATTATTATTCTGTCTTAGATAGCCACATTTGTTCTAACACTTTCTAGATGTATGATCATTTAAGCCTCAGTTTTTTCATCTAAAAATGGGGATACTACTAGTTACATAACTTATGGGGTTAAGAAGGTTAATTAAGATCGTGTACACAAAATACTTAGCGTATAAGAGCTCAGTAAATGTTAGCTCTTATTAGTGAAAGTGGTATCACAGTAATATGGGTGGGCATACACATATACATACTTTCAGAACACAAGAAAAAGAGCAAATCCCAGAATAAAATGAACCAGTTTTCAGAAGCTTTTGCTACTAGTAGTAATTAATTGGTTGACTGTGAGTGACACTGTAGGCACTTTATTTTCTAGGAAATTCTTGTCTGTTGACTTTCTAGGCTGATATGGCAGCTGGTAGGCCATTTATTACTAGTTCTATTTTGGTGGAAAATTCAGCCTTGTGTGTCATTTAGAGTTTGTGACACATGTACCCTCCCAAGGCTTAATGAGTTGTCTACAGATGGGCTGTTATTTATTACAGTCATGTAGAATAAAATTGATTGTCTTCTAAAATTAATTTTTCATTTGCCTCTAGCCTTGCTTTAATAGAGGACACACAGTTGCCTGTTTACAGAAATACTGTTTAATCACATTAATGTCTAAGCCCCCCAGGCTGAAGAAGATAATTGTACAAATGAACGGCAAAATCTGTATCTTTAACTTCTATTTGTGATTAAATTATGCAAATGACTTATCTCCTGCCCTTCCAAGCACTAATCATCTAATTAGGAATGATGTGTTAAAGGGATGTTTTTGAATCAGGAGGATGAATGCTGGAAGCAGAAAATGGGACCTGACAGTGAAACCACTGAAGGTACAATAATGTGTAGTAGATGAATCTACATATACAGTACAAAAAGAGAGGGGAAGGCTCATACATATTATCCATATATCTGACATGTCTCCTCCTTTGGCAGGAAATATAGTTCCTTATCTATGATGACATCTTTTTTTGAGATTAACTCTAAACTCTTAGTAAGGCATGTGTTAAATTTCCTGTGTTCTTGAACACTCAAGAGATCTGGGAGTTTTATTATCTCACCCAATGAAGTAATTTACTTGCTATTTTAATCCATGGAATTTAATCTGCAGCAAAACAATGGGACTATACATTGATTCTGAACATACACTAGGTTTTTCAGATTACTACTTTATCAAAAGTAGTTCCCTTTTCCCTGAAAAATAAAACCAAGTGAGAACATGCACACCTAGGGAAAATATAGTCCTCCTATTAGGGAACTTAGGTATAAATTACAATTAGCATTCCAGATATACATTTGCAAGATCTTACCTTTTAAGTTTTGTGCTTCTGCTTCTAGACATTGATTGTGAAGAGATTTTAGCACAATCATTCTATTAGTTGTGGCCATAATTATTCTCTACAATATAGAGATTGTCTCTTTATCAATAATACTTATTATGTTAACAGTTAATAACTATAATAGTAAAAAATAGTATTATTGATGTTGTTTAGCAACCATGTCAAATGTTATATGTTAGCATAGTTCTTATAATAATGTAAAACAAAACATAATAAGTCAGGCTATACCAATAAAATCACTGTGGGTATTTTAGAGCCTCCTAAAATTCTTTCTTATAGGTACATTTGTGGGAGTCAGAAATCATAACGTTTATGTCCTTTTAATATAGTGTTTTATTGATTTGATTTCTGTGCTGGTTATTACAGTGAACTCCAGGGTATTTTCTTTATATAATGTAAACCATTTCCCAACATATGTGAGAACAAAATCTCAAGAAGTATATCCTAAATAGAATAAAATTTTTTTGTACCAAATTTGTACCAAATAAATTTTCTCAAGTTCTTGAAACCAGTGCTATCATTCTATTTGTCACTGAGTTTATTCTCCTGCATGTGCTGGTTCAGTTCACTGAGAAGACCCCATTGATCATCAGCAGCTGCTATTAATTGGAGTGTTGCAGGTCCTTACTATATTGATGTCAAGTGGATATAGGCATTTATTTAACATCTTTGCTTGTTAAGAGTAGGCATCAAACTATAGTCTATCTGCTTTTATTGAGGAAAACTGTTTAAGCCATTTATTTGGACAGTTGAATCCAATGAGTCTAACTTATTGGACTTTCCAAGGTTGACAGTTTTGAACTTTGTGATGGATTTTTGACATACATTCCTGTAGAGGACAGCCATTTATAGATTTCTACAATGAAGAGACCTCTGCCTCCAGGACTGCTCTCAATTCAGAAGGGCTAAGGTTAATTTGTGGAAATGAAGAGTGAGTCCTTTATAACACTGCATTTCCATCCCATGAAGGTTTATCTCTCTTTTCCCTTCAAAAACTAACATGATTATTACATTTCTCAACTCCCTCACCCCTGGAAAGTTGGGCATTACCATATCATATGATATAAAACAGTAAACTGAATATGTCCCTATTAATACATTCTTTTTTGAGACTGAATTAATTCTTAACCACTACTGTGATTCTAAAATGAGTCTAAATAAGCTTAACAGACATTCCCTTGGTTTTTTTTTCCTGCTTTTCTTCACAAGTAGCTTTTTTTTTTATTGTTATTGCCATTCAATGTCATGATATCACCATGGGTTTACATATGTTCCCCCTCCAGAACCCCCTTCCCTCCTCCCTCCCCCCGGGGAATCTCGATGCACCAGCCCCGAGCATCAATCCTGGGCTGGCGATTGATTACACATATGATAATTAACATGTTTCAATGCCATTCTCCCATATCATCCCACCCCTACCCTCATCCTCAGAGTCCATGAGTCTATTCTATACATCTGCGTTCCCTTTGCTGTCTCGCATGTTGGGTTCTCGTTACTGTCTTTCTAAATTCCATATATATGTGTTCATATACTGTATTGTTGTTTTTGCTTCTGGCTTACTTCACTCTGGATAATGGGCTCCAGTTTCATCCATCTGAGTAGAATTGCTTCAAATGAATTTTTTTTTAATGCTGAGTAATATTCCATTGTGTATATGTACCACAGCTTTCTTATCCATTCATCAGTTGATGGGCATCTAGGTTGCTTCCATGTCCTGGCTATTGTAAACAATGCAGCGATGAACATTGGGTACACGTGGCTCTTTCAATTCTGGTTTCCTCGGTGTATATGCCCAGCAGTGGGATTGCTGGGTCATATGGCAAGACTATTTGCAGCTTTTTAAGGAACCTCCACACTGTTTTCCATAGTGGCTGTACTAGTTTGCATTCCCACCAACAGTGTAGGAGAGTTCCCTTTTCTCCACATCCTCTCCAGCATTTATTGCTTGTAGATTTTTGGATTACAGCCATTCTGACTGGTGTAAAGTGGTACCTCATTGTGGTTTTGATTTGCATTTCTCTGATAATGAGTGATGTTGAGCATCTTTTCATGTGTTTGTTAGCCATTTTTATGTCTTTTTTGGAGAAATGTCTGTTAAGTTCTTTGGCCCACTTTTTGATTGGGTTGTTTATTTTTCTAGAATGGAGCTGCAGGAGTTGCTTGTATATTTTTGAGATTAATTATTTGTCCGTTGCTTCATTGGCTATTATTTTCTCCCATTCTGAAGGCTTCCCTTGGTTTTAAAGGAGCCGAAGAAGGGTGATTTGAATATCAGGAATAGTAGTAAGTGATTTTATAATTCCTGGCTTCTAATAAGTTTTCTACATGTCATTTGTACATGATGATAGAATTGTGATATTCAAACTCATTTTGTTATTATAATACAAATATATTTATGACTTATCATTTGGTTCTTTACATAGAAGATTAACAAGAGATCCACTTTAGTTGATTAAGAAACTTAGTCACAATATCAAGTGCTACCCATATCTCTGGGCTCTTAAAACACCTTCACAGAATCCTAGAGTTATGAGAAACAGATTTTAAAACAGAGTTTGGAGCAATTAAGTGCTTTTTAAGTATTATCAAGAAAGTTGGAAAACAGTTTAATGTAAAACTTCACTTTTTTCTTCATTCAAGGGCTGGAATAAGGAATGCATAAAACAAGCTAACTATCCACCAAATGGGAGACTAGGTACCCTCTAAAGGAAGCGTATCTTCTCTGAGAATTGAAAAAAAAATACTCAAGAGAAGTTTATCATATGCTATTCTATTATAGCCAGAATAATGGGATCACTTTCTTAAAATTTCAAACTATAAGTAGTTGAGTTTGTAATATACCTCAGGAGGACTCAAGAAATGGAAGATTAATGTGCTACAATCTTATTTTTTCCTCTTCTTCAATGATTGGGAATTGTGACTGATCTTTGGAAAACCTGAGATGGCTATACATGTGTAGAGACTTGGTTTTGGTCAAACCTTAGTAAAACATCTGGTGGTGAAGAATATATGCCTCTGGTGAACCTTACCTGTAAGAGGCAACCTTCTATATTCCCTCAGAATATAGGGAAGCACCATCAATAGTTTTACTCAGTGTTCCTCTCATTCATGTGACTATTTCTTTTCTCCAGTTGTTTATACTCTATAGTGGTAGGGAATCTTAATGAGATGGGACAGGACTTAACTTCAGGCTATAATTTCTAGATAATTAGTTTAAAAGGCTGAAGCAGAGGAAGAACATGTCTTTTAGTTTGCTAAAGGGCCTGATTCCTTATCCAGTGCATACTTAACCTTCTGGCATGCCTGATTCTCTAGAATCTTGCCCTTGGTTGATACCAGTTTTGTGGTAGTGATTCATTTCTGTATTTTTTGTAGTTGCTTTTGAAGTTTACTCATTTTCACAGTTCTAATATTTATTCAGCGTAGAGCATCATATAGCTTTCTTTCATACCTACTCTATTGATATATGTATATAGAGAGGTTATTAAATAAATTTTGAGTAACTTTCTAATACCCCATGACATTAGTTGCAAAACCTGATTTAGTAAATGAAATTCATTACCACGTATCTGTACCCAAACAGACATGGCTGCTGCACTATAATTAAATGAAAATTTGTAGATTGAAGTTCCTAGAAAAAATACACCTGTAATCTTTTTATAGGGCTTGAAGTTATGATAATTATTTCCATTTACTGAGCATAATATATGAGGCAGACACAGTGCTTGGGACTTTCCATTCATTACCCAATTTAATCCTCACAACCACCATACAAGTTTGCTATTGTTAGTCTCTTTTTACAGTTGAGAAAGCTGAAGCTAAGGAAAATTAGGTAAAAGAGCTAGTCACTGCAGAGCCAGGAATTCTCTGACACCAAACCTATACTCTTTTTGGCTGTTTGTTCTTTTCTGTACTAACTAAAATAATACATTTATTAAACATCAGCAAATTGAGCCACCAACTTGATCAGACTTGAGGAAAAGATATTTGAAATAATGACAGAAAATTGAAATGATTTATATTTGATTGCTTAGAATATAGAACACATTTTGATCATTGATAAAAAAGCACATTTTTGAAGGGGATTGGCAAATGCTAGTTTTCTTCAGATATGTTCTCATCAAGCTCTGATTATAAATGGAATAGAGATTGTCATCTTTATAATGAATATCTATTTATTTTGATGTCATTTATTCATTGAACTTATCAGTAGTCATTCCAAATACTGAAAAATATATTTCAAGGGGAAATAGAGTCATTGAACCTGTCACTTTTCTGTTTCTCTTGTCTACTGCCTTTAAATGAGAAATGATGTTTTGAAGACAAGTAGCAACAATCCTTAAAAAATAATTCAAGTTGTTGAGTGTTAAGTAGGATGTTTATAGGGAGCTATAAACTGGAAAAAGTCTTACATTTCTACTGTGAAAGATTTAATTATGCTATTTGCTGAAACTTCAAGTAGAAGGAGAGATAACATTTCATTCAACATTACAAAGAAAGCATATTGGGGAAAAGAATAGTGAGAATCCATACAAATTGGGATTCAGATACTAGGTTGGGTTATAGAATATGTAAGTCAATAAACACTTTCCTAATGATAGTGTAGGGCATATATGGACTTCCTTCTTCATGCATATATTTTCTTGACACTTTATCAAGTTAGTACTATCTCATTTTGTGAATAGAGGAACAAAGTCTTAAAGGGACTGTATCCTATCAAAGCCAGACTGGCAATGGTGATGGTAGAAAAGAAATTGCAATGCACTTAGAGTTCTCTAGTCATTGGACAGTATTTTCTTTAATATTTTCATTGCCATATAGCTCAATTTACTTAAGGATTTTGGAATAGCTTATTAACAGTAGTCAGTGAAGTATTACAGTTATACAGGATGACAATAAAATTTAATGAGCAGTGTTCCATTATAATGGAGTGAGACATCTGACTAGATATTGTGAAAACCTAGTCAGATTATTGAAAGGTTGTTGATGAAATCACAACAAAGACGCCAGGAATCTTGGCCTCCAGAAGAGAAGAATTCAATCCAGGGCCAGAGATGAGGCTTGATTGCTCAGAGCTTTTGTGTAATAAAGTTTTATTAAAGTATAAAGGAGATAGAGAAAGCTTCTGACACAGGCATCAGGAGGGGGTAGAAAGAGTACCCCCTTGCTAGTGTTAGTAATGGAGTTATATACTCTCTAATTAGTTATTACATGGAATCAAAAGAATATCTGGAGGTTGTAAAGACCTCACTGGATCTACTCCCATAATTTACATTTTAGGATAACAGGATTAGCTTTTAACAATAGAAAGATCCTCCAGACCCACTCACATAATATACATTCTAAAATATCAGGATTAGTCAGAAGGTTTTCAGGAAGGAGAAACTGTCATCCAACTGGATACACTGTTGTTGTATAATCCCTAGTATAGAGTTTAAACTGAGTTGTGTAATTGACTAAGACTAAGGAATGCAGAGGGGAAAAAAATAGTTTGTCCTTTTCTCCTCCTTGAGAATTCCATACCCCTCTCTCCTTGGAGACCCCTAGACTTCTTACCAACCTGCCTAGGAAATGACTCATTATAATTGATGCCATCAGAGGAAAATGTCTCCTACATTTTTTTTTCATGGCATTAACTACTGCGGGCTTCCCTGGTGGCACAGCTGGTAAAGAATCTGCCTGCAATACAGGAGACTTGGGTTAGGAAGATCCCCTGGAGAAGGGAAAGGCTACCCACTCTAGTATTCAGGCCTGGAGAACTACATGGACTATGTAGTCCATGAGGTCACGAAGAGTTGGACATGACTGAGCGACTTTCACTTCAAACCACTCTGAGAGTGTATAGACTTTAAATGATACAATGGGCCAATTAGACCTAATTGATATCTATAGGACATTTCACCCTAAAACAATGAATTTCACCTTTTTCTCAAGTGCACACGGAACATTCTCCAGGATAGATCACATCCTGGGCCATAAATCTAGCCTTGGTATAAAAAAAAATTGAAATCATCTCAAGCATCTTTTCTGATCACAATGCAGTAAGATATCAACTACAGGAAAAAAATTTAAAAATACAAACATATGTAGGCTAAACAACACACTTTTCAATAAACAATAAATCACAGAAGAAATCAAAATATGCATAGAAACTAATGAAAATGAAAACACAACAACCCAAAACCTATGGGACACTGTAAAAGCAGTGCTAAGGGGAAGGTTCATAGCAATACAAGCCTACATCAAGAAACAGTCAAGAGATCAAATAAATTACCTAACTCTACACCTAAAACAACTAGGAAAAGAAGAAATGAAGCACCACAGGGTTAGTAGAAGGAGAGAAATCTTAAAAATCAGGGCAGAAATAAATGCAAAAGAAACAAAGGAGACCATAGCCAAAATCAGCAGAGCTAAAAGCTGGATCTTTGAGAAGGTAAATACAATAGACAAACCATTAGCCATCAAGAAAAAAAGGGAGAAGAATCAAATCAATAAAATTAGCTATCAAAATGGAGAAATCACAACCGACAACACAGAACTACAAAGGATCACAAGAGACTATTATCAGCAACTATATGCCAATAAAATGGACAACTTGGGGAAATGGACAAATTCTTAGAAAAATACAACTTTCCAAAACTGAACCAGAAAGAAATAGACAATCTTAACAGACCCATCAGAGGCACAGAAATAGAAACCATAATCAGCAACAAAGAAAAGCCCAGGACCAGATGGCTTCACAGCCAAATTCTACCAAAAAATTAGAGAAGAGCTAATGCCTCTCCTACTCAAACTCTTCCAGAAAATTGAAGAGAAAGGTAAACTTCCAAATTCATTCTATGAGGCCACCATCACCCTAATACCAAAACCTGACAAAGATGCCACAAAAAAGAAAACTACAGGTCAATATCACTGATGAACATAGATGCAAAAATCTTCAACAAAATTCTAGCAAGCAGAATCCAACAACATATTAAAAAGATCATACATCATGACCAAGTAGGCTTTATCCCAGGGATGCAAGGATTCTTCAATATTCACAAATCAATCAGTGTGATACACCATATTAACAAATTGAAAGATAAAAACAATATGATTATCTCAATAGATGCAGAGAAAGCCTTTGACAAAATCCAATATCCATTTATGATAAAAACCCTCCATAAAGCAGTCATAGAAGGAGCATTCCTCAACATAATAAAAGCCATATAAGGTAAACCCACAGCAAACATTATCCTCAATGGTGAAAAACTGAAAGCATTTCCCCTAAAGTCAGAAACAAGACAAGGGTGCCCACTCTCAGCACTACTATTCAACATAGTTTTGGAAGTCTTGGCCACAGCAATCAGAGCAGAAAAAGAAATGAAAGGAATCCAGATTGGAAAAGAAGAAGTAAAACTCTCACTGTTTGCAGATGACATGATCCTCTACATAGAAAACCCTAAAGACTCCACCAGAAAATTGCTAGAGCTAATCAGTGAATATAGTAAAGTTGCATGATATAAAATCAAGACACAGAAATCCCTTGCATTCCTATACACCAACAATGAGAAATTAAGGAAACAATTCCATTTACCATTGCAATGAAAATAAAATACTTAGGAATAAATCTACCTAAAGAAACAAAAGACCTATATATATAAAACTATAAAAAATGATGAAACAAATCAAAGATGACACAAATAGATGGAGAAATATACCATCATGGATCATAAGAATCAAAATACTGAAAATGAATATACTACCCAAAGCAATCTATAGATTCAATGCAATACCTACCAAGCTACCAACAGTGTTTTTCAGAGAACTAGAACAAGTAATTTCACAATTTGTATGGAAATACAAAAAAACTCAAAGAGCCAAAACGATCTTGAGAAAGAAGAATGGAACTGGAGGAATCAACCTGCCTGACCTCAGTCTCTACTACAAAGCCACAGTCATCAAGACAGTATGGTACTGGCACAAATACAGAAATATAGATCAATGGAACAAAATAGAAAGCCCAGAGATAAATCCACGTACCTATGGACACCTTATCTTTGACAAAGGAGGCAAGAATATACAATGGAGAAAAGACAATCTCTTTAACAAGTGGTGCTGGGAAAACTGGTCAACCATTTGTAAAAGAATGAAACAAGAACACTTTCTAACACCATACACAAAGATAAACTCAAAATGGATTAAATATCTAAATGTAAGACCAGAAACTATTAAACTCCTAGAGGAAAACATAGGCAAAACACTCTGACATAAATCACAGCTGGATCCTCTATGACCCACCTCCCAGAGTAATGGAAATAAAAGCAAAAATAAACACATGGGGCCTAATTAAACTTAAAAGCTGTTGCACAACGAGTGAAACTATAAGCAAGGTGAAAAAGCAGCCTTCATAATGGTATAAAATTATAGCAAATGAAGCAACTGACAAAGAATTAATCTCAAAAATATACAAACAACTCCTGCAGCTCAATTCCAGAAAAATAAATGACTAAACAGACATTTCTCCAAAGAAGACATATAGATGACTAACAAACACATGAAAAGATGCTCAACATCACTCATTATCAGAGAAATGCAAATTGAAACCACAATGAGGTACTGTCTCTCACTGGTCAGAATGGCTGCTATCAAAAAGTCTGCAAACAATAAATGCTGGAGAGAGTGTGGAGAAAAAAGAACCCTATTACACTGTTGGTGGGAGTGCAAACTACTATAGCCACTATTGAGAACAGTGTGGAGATTCCTTAAAAAACTGGAAATAGAACTGCCATATGATCCAGCAATCCAACTGCTGGGCATACACACTGAGGATACCACAATTGAAAGAGACACATGTACCCCAATGTTCATCGCCGCATTGTTTACAATAGCCAGGACATGGAAGCAACCTAGATATCCATCGGCAGATGAATGGATAAGAAAGCAGTGGTACATATACACAATGGAATATTACTCAGCTATTAAAAATGCATTTGAATCAGTTCTAATGAGTTGGATGAAACTAGCCTATTAACCAGAACAGAGTAAGTCAGAAAGAAAAACAACAATACAGTATATTAACGCATGTATGTGGAATTTAGAAAGATGGTAACGATGACCCTATATGGGAGACAGCAAAAGAGACACAGATGTAAAGGACAGTCTTTTGTACTCTGTTGGAGAAGGTGAGGGTGAGATGATTTGAGAGAGTAGCATTGAAACATGTATATTAGCATATGTGGAATAGATCACCAGTCCAGGTTCAGTGCATGAGACAGGGTGCTCAGTGCTGGTGCATTGGATGACCCTGCAGGATGGGATGGGGAGGGAGGTGAGAGGGAGGTTCAGGATGAGGAAGACATGTACACACATGGCTAATTCATGTGAATGTATTGCAAAAACCACCACAATATTGTAATGTAATTAGCCTCCAATTAAAAGCAAAGAAAAGAGTGTATAGAAAAGGCTTTAGCAGTGGTCCTGGTTTCAAACTTTACTGTATAAGGAAGAAACTGCAAAATATTTTAGTTGATACATACTTTCTCCTCAGCATTACCTAATAAGGTAACTTGCAGTTTGACTTAGATGATTTTGGGGAAAACACTTAATAAAAGTTTTCCAATTTGAGACCAAGAAGGTACCAGTATGTATCTACATCTGAGATTCTACTATAAGAAAGAAGGAAATTTTAGGACATAGGATATCAGAAATATAGTAATAGGGTTAGAGTAGAGAGGAAATATATGCCAAGAAGATGGGATAGAATAAATAATAATGGGTTTCTAAGTTTGATTTATTGTCATATACATCTAAAATGGTTTGCATATAATTACTGACCTGTCTTTGGGAAGCTATCAATAAAGAAATCCTATGTCAGTAGAGAAGGAGGTTGTTTTATTAGTTAGATAGTCTGCTTAACTTCAAAGAAAGGGAGCTTATAAAATTTTATGTGGTCTGGAACATTTTAGGTATTTTTATCTGTACAATTGATAACATGAAAGGGATACTCAATAGTAATTCCAGATAAGCTAATGTCTGCTGAGAATGTAATTAGCATGAATTGTTAAGTCCATTTTCTTTTCTCTAGTCCCTATTTTCTTTTTTCTGTTCCACTATATAAATGCTATAAATCAAGGACTAAGGGAAGATAAGATAGTGATTAAAATTCAGGATAAATCAGTTGTTGAGAAGAGTTGTGTTGCCCTCTACTCCTAACCTTCTATCTATTTATACGTAAGGAGATATTCTTTGATGGTGCCCACAGTAAGAGTATTTATCTGTGGTTACATCATTGATTTTATCAGATAAGATTTTTGACATCAGTTTCTATCTTTTCAATACATGTCTTGTGGTTGACTGAATAAGGACTCCACAAAGACTTCCACATCCTAATCCCCAGAACCTGTGAATGTTACCTTACATGATAAAAGGTTTTTGCTGATGTAATTATGGTTAAGGACCCTAAAATAAGGAAAGTATCCTGGATTATCTGAGTGGACCTGATATAATCAAAAAGGACCTTTAAAACTGAGGTGGAGGATCAGTCAGTAGTAGGAGATGTGATGATGGAGGCAAGAGCAGGGAGTGATGTGAGGAAGAAGAATGCAGGTGGCCTCTAGAGACTGAAAAAAAAGCAGGAAAATGGATTCTCCTCTGAAGGAACCAAGCATACTGATACCTTGAATTTAGACTTCTGCCCTCCAAAACTATAAGAAAATGCACTTATGCTGTTTCAAATCATTAAGTTTGTGATAACTTATTACAGCAGCAGTAGGAAACTAATGCATACCTTAAACACAGTTGTCTCTCCCACAACATCTATTACATGACTGAGTACATGATAGATAGTAAAAAAATTTATTTGCTTGGCTATATTTCCAGAAATGTTAGGTAAAGATTACCTAGAAGTGACTTTGAGAATCTTTATATAATTAGTGGACAGTTTTTGAAACGATTCAGAAAATCTTCAAAATTTTTGTGAAATGCTAGAATTTGCCCTAGACAGACTAAGGTGGCTAAATTCAATGGAAAATACTGCAGGTCTCCATATTCACACAAATATTTAGAAAGTATAGGAAGTTAGTTGTCATTAGATATTTTGACTTAGTCATCATTTAACTCTGGCAGAACAGTCTGAATGCTGTAGACAATCTACATTGCTATTTTTATCACTGGAATTAAAACCCAATTATATTAAATAGGAAGAATGATAACTTGGGGGTGGTTGAGGGGCTTGGTTGCATTCACTTTCATAAACTATGTCAGTGAGCAAGTGCAATTTATTTAATTGCTTTTTAAGACTTCATAATAATGATAGGTTCAAATAATGGACACGAGCACATCACAGATAGGCATGCTTAAAATAATAATAGCCTATATGGCTCTATGACAGCCTCAGAATGAGTTATATAAACTACTGTGTTTTTCAGTTTAGTCTGAATGCTCTCAGAAAGGGCATAATAGTCATTAAGTAAAGTAACTAAACTCAAAGAATAAAAGTCAATCCAAAAGTAACACAAAGGTAAGACTTTTCTTAGGCTGTGATACCAAAATTCGAAGTAAAAATGTTACTATGTGTGTTATAGCTGAATTAGAAATACAAAACATTAAAATGAAAGTTTTTGATATTCATATTTTAATGTCCCTCTGGCAGTGACACATCATAAAAATAAAATTTATAATTTTTCTACTGCCACTCCTTCAATACTATATACTTTATACAATACTATATAGTCTATATGAGGACCCTTATCATACTGTTCATGGGGTTTTCAAGGCAAGAATATTGGAGTAGTTTGCCATTCTCTTCTCCAGTGGGCTACGTTTTGTCAGAACTCTTCACTCTAACACGTCTGTTTTAGATGGCCCCGCACAGCATGGCTCATAGCTTCACTGAGTTATTCACTGAGTTATGCAAGCCCCTTCACCATGACAAGGCTGTGATCAAACCAGTCAATACTAAAGGAAATTCAATGGAAAGCCAACTTAATGGAAAAGACCCTGATGCTCGGAATGTTCAGTTCAGTCACTCAGTCCTGTCTGACGCTTGGCAACCCCATGGACTGCAGCATGCCAGGCTTCCCTGTCCATCACCAACTCCCAGAGCTTGCCCAAACTCATGTCCATTGAGTCGCTGATGCCATCCAATCATCTCATCCTTTGTCGTCCCCTTCTCCTCCTGCCTTCAATGTTTCTCAGCATCAGGGTCTTTTCCATTGAGTCAGTTACTCACATCAGGTGGCCAAAGTATTGGAGTTTGAGCTCAACTTGGATTTCTCTTTATTCTTACTGTAGTTTCCAACACCTACAGATTCCCTGACTTGTGCTTTGTAGGTGAGGCGGTGTTGGCCCATACTCATACTATGACACTCTTATTGCTAAGTGCTTGGTTCTATCAATGTCCAAGACATGTCTACTATCTGTTGAGTTGTTCTTAGATGCAGTTGCAGATTTATACAGTCAACTTTCATAGAACAATGGCCAAAATATTATGTCAAATTCTCATTATTATGAATAATGTTGAATTAAACAATTGTATTTGCAAAAGACTCCAAAAAAACCCTAGGCAAAGAAAAGAGCACTTTGTACACCTGATTGCTGCTTTCTAGGTTGTTATCACCTTGGAATCAGTAAGAAGCCTTGTGTGTTTTGATTTTTCCACAAAACAGTGCCTTACAAATAGGAGGTGCTCAATAAGTATAGAGTTTAATTGAAACATTATAATGAATATTTTACTACTAATTAAATGATGCAAGTAGCTGCTTTGGCTTTTACCATTCAATCTGTTTGCAATCAGCTTCACTTCTCCAGTAAAAAATACTGCAGAAATCATGATGTAGTGAAAATTAAATTTTTAAGTAAGTGTGTGTGTAGGTATGTGTGTATTATGTATCCTTTCACAGGACCTGTCACATAATAAATGCTAAACTAATGGTAATTAATTAATAAGTAATATTTGAAAAAAATCCAGTCTTCTTTTATGAGATATGAGATAGGGTTTTGGTAGGTTGTTGCTAAAAGTTGTTGTCTTGGTTAACTCCATGTATACTTTTTTTTTGCCATTGGGACAGTTTTATTGTGAACTCAAATCTGCATAGACATGTCTCATTTTTGATTAGTTGCAGATCCAAAATATTGTGGGCAAAAAGTCTCTTAGGGATTTAAAAATTTAAAAATTTTAACTCCACACGTCCCACTTCAAATAACTCCATCTAAACTACTAAAATGAATTTAACAAGTAAGATTCATTAATATATTTAGCACTAAGTCAGAGATGATAGATTCCAAAGATGTGAATGATCTGCTCCTATTTCCTACCTTCAATGAATTCCATTGGATAAACAATATATGCACACATGAAACAACAAATGCATATAATTATCAAACATGTCATATAGACTCCTTAGGTTCTGTAGAAGTTTAGAAAAGGATCTTGACATTTTCAGTTCTTTTAAAAACATGTCTGCCTTTCATTTATTTTGGGATAGTGTAGAGAATCACAGTCTCCTTATCCTTACACATGTAAACTATACACTGTAAGCAAGAATTTGGCTTATCATTTTTATGCAGTATAGTGCCCTCCGGTGAAATGTGCATTCCAGTGTAAGGATTCTATTGCACTGACTTTTTTTTGTAAAATCAGTTATTCTATGCAACATTATTGGAAAATAAATTCCATTTGCTCATCAGTTTCCAGAAAATAATTACATATTGAATAAGAGAAAGACAATATTTTGATTTATAATAAAAATTTCAAATGATTGTGACTTAAGCCCACATAAATTTCTTCTACTCAGGAAAATAAAAAAATTGCCTGCCTGCCTTTTTTCTGTTACTTTCCTGTATGAGAAGTAAATTAAACTCCTTGCAATTATTGATAGTGTTGCCAGTCACTACTTTTGCATTTCTTAAAGAGTTTGTACTGATACTGATACTTCAATAAAATACAGTATTGTCAAGGAAGGTGTTATTCTGCAAGGGAAAGGATTTGATCTGCAGGCTCAAATATCACAGGTCAAAATTGGGTTGTAATATTTTCCCCGTATTTAAGCCATAAATTTTGTTAACCTTTTCTTTACAATATGCTTGCTTAAAGAGGTAGAATCTACTTTTTTATGGACTTAACTGTCTGGTGTTTAAAGTGATATGTAACAATATAGCAAGTCAGGGAAAATAGACAGATATATTTTAAGATTTTCAGTATAGACTTTTTATGACCTCAGCCCAATTCTTGACTTTTTTCAAGGGGTAAACCAAACTTTACCAAAACAAACAAGGTGAATATTTTAAAAGTACAGTAAACATCCTTACCAGTTATTTTGTCTAGGTACTAAGAGCTCCTTTAGACAGTTTATTTACTAACAGGTATATGCTGTATGCAGTATATAAAAGGCATATATATCTAAGAGGTATATAAGAGGTATAAGGGATTTCATGGTGGCTCAGACAGTAAGGAATCTGCCTGCAATGCGGAAGACCCGGATTCGATCCCTAGGTTGGGAAGATCTCCTGGAGAAGGAAATGGCAACCCACTCCAGTATTCTTGCTTGGAGAACTCCATGGACATCAGAGCCTGGTAGAATACAGTCCATGGGGTCTCAAAGAGTTGGACACGACTGAGCAACAAGCGCTTTATATGCGGTAGTCACAGATCAACTAATTTCAGGGTCTATCTACTATTTGTGAATAACTCTATTGTTTTCTTTAGAGACTGTATATGACATTAGTATTTCAAAGACCTTCATATTATTTTTTAAGTGAACATAGGTTGAAGGGAATATACTGAAAATTCTGCTAGTTTTTCATAAGTCAGCTTTGCTGTTTATATCATTGTGATGTGATCTTCCTGCCCTGCTAGTAACCTTTATGTATATCACTTGAAATAGACAGATTGATGGAATTGTTTAGGATTCTGTGTGACACAGAAAGAAACCAGACTGCCCCAGTTCAGTTAATTTGACTGAGGGAGACTAATTAGCATTGAGGTTTTTTTATATATATAAAAATATCAATGCCATGGAGAACTTGGTTAAAGTGAAATCCATCTTATGTTGAGTAATTTTGTGCATCTTAGGAAAAGCCCTGCATGTTCTTCATGAAGAAATTTATAAGCTCATTACAATGTGGTCTCTAAATATCATTTTATACACTTAGTTAAAATTATTTATTTCAGTTGATTTTTCATCCTAAAATACTGTTATTGTGATTTCTTAAACTGCTCTTCAAGGGAACAAGTATTAAATATTTTACATGAAAAATATTATAGAATGAAATGAAAAATTATGGGCTAATAAATAGGCAATGGCACCCCACTCCAGTACTCTTGCCTGGAAAATCCCATGGATGGAGGAGCCTGGTAGGCTGCAGTCCATGGGGTCTCCAAGAGTTGGACACAACTGAGTGACTTCACCTTCACTATTCACTTTCAGCCATTGGAGAAGGAAATGGCAACCCACTCCAGTGTTCTTGCCTGGAGAGTCCCAGGGATGAGGGAGCCTGGTGGGCTGCCGTCTGTGGGGTTGCAGAGTCAGAAATGACTGAAGCGACTTAGCAGCAAATAAATATATAACTTATTCATAGTGATTAATTTTACTGTATTAAAATATATTTTATTTGAGTATATTTATTATTCATACCATGATCCCAATTAAATTCAGAAAATCTATTATATTATATTCAACTAAATATTTGGGTTTCTCAAATGAACTCTTTGGGTAATCCAGTATACTTCTATAGAGCTGTGCAATAGAGGCATGTGAAAAATATGAAACTGGGAAAGTTACTGATCCTGACTTGAGAGATTCAGATAGTTTCTTAAAGATGAGTTTAAAACTGGTTTCTGAGGCATGGGTAGGATTTTCATTTTTCAGGCAGAATTACAAAGAAATAAAATTGGAAAGAGAAGAGTTTGGAGAAAGGAGAGATGTGTGGAAATACTTTGTATATTCTAGAGAGACTGAGTAACTTGTTTTAGTGAGATGCATTGTAGATGCATGGGAACTGACTCGAAATCCTACAGAAGTTGGCTAAGTTTTTAAAAGCATGGAAAAATATTCTAAGAAGAAAGAATGGAGTAAAGGAAAGGAGATGAAAGCCTAGGAAATTATCTAGGAGACTAGTGCTCTGGAAAGAGATTTTGAGGGCTTGGAAGTGGGAATGGAGTATGGATTTGTTTGAGAGCCATCTCTGAAGTAACGTTTAACAGTACTTGTGAACTGAATGAAAAAATGGAGAGAACCTTTTTGGGTCTTGTGAACCATGCAAGTGCCTTGTACATAGTAAGGGGCCATTAATTTGTTGTCTAATTGGATTGACTGAGCTCTTCTCTAGAAGACATTAATATTATCATCATAAAGATGAGACTTTATTTTCTTGTTTCTGCAGGTGCCATACCAATAACTTTTAAGACTATTAGCTTTGCTATTACATGATTATTAAGGTCTCCAGGGGCAAAAAAATGTCTTTTTCAAATAAAAGCCTGAAAAATTAATGATTGATTTCCTCATTATTGAGGATAAGAAAGAATAGGTAGAGATAGGCAGAAACTTAATTGTTATTGTGTGAACAGCGCTGGGTTGATGTTTATCTTTTGAGTATACCTGATAAAAGAACTTGCTGGACAGATTTATAGTATTCTTAATTAAAATATTACATTTGCAAAAATTTAACTACCCTAAAAGTATCCAACTCTTTGTGATCTCATGAACTGTAGCCTACCAGACCCCTCTGCCCATGGGATTTCCCAGGCAAGAATACTGGAGTGAAATCTAGAAAGATGGTGCTGATGAACCTATTTGCTTGGCAATAGTGGAGACACAGACATAGATGTCACTAAAAAAAAAGATGTATAACTTTGAGAGTTGTGAGTAAACTTTTATTTGGGGCAGCACCTCAGGTAGCGCTGAGAGACTGCTCCAAGGCAGCAGTGGGGGAAAGTCTATATATAAAGTTTTGGTGAAGGGGGAGTTCAATACCGTTAAGTATTCATTTTACAAAAAGTTTGTTGCGAGTCATGAGGACCTGATATCACCATGAAAGGACTTAGTGCTTTTCTAGATATGAGGAGATGCAAGGATTGGGATCATAAAATCTGTTCCTAAAACATCTCTCTAAAGACCTGTCCCACAAGATAGCCTGGAGCACAGAGTGCCTTACTCCACCCTGAACTCCCTCAGGGGGTGTTGAAGCTCAACAGCTGCAGCAGCACAGTGTTCAACTACAGCAGAGGCAGATGGCAGATGCCCTTGTTGTTCAGTCGTAGGCAACCATCTTGGCAAGGGCCAATTTGTAGTTGACATGGAGAACAGACTTGTGGACACAGGGGAGAAGGAGAATGTGGAATGAATTGAGAGAGTTAAACATTGAAACATATATACTATATACTACCATATATAAAATAGATAGCCAGTGGGAATTTGCTATATGACTCAGTTCAGTTGCTCAGTTGTGTCCGACTCTGTGACCTCATGAATTGCAGCGTGCCAGGCCTCCCTGTCCAACACCAACTACCAGAGTCCACCCAAACCCATGTCCCTCAAGTCAGTGGTGCCATCCAGCCATCTCATCCTCTGTCGTCCCCTACTCCTCCTGCCCCCAATCCTTCCCAGCATCAGGGTCTTTTCCAATGAGTCAGCTCTTCGCATGAGGTAGCTAAAGTATTGGAGTTTCAGTTTCAAGATCAGTCCTTCCAATGAACACCCAGGATTGATCTCCTTTAGGATGGACTGGTTGGATCTACTTGCAGGCCAAGGGACTCTCAAGAGTCTTTTTCAACACCACAGTTCAAAAGCATCAATTCTTTGGTGCTCAGCTTTCTTCACCGTCCAACTCTCACATCCATACATGACCACTGGAAAAACCATAGTCTTGACTAGATGGACCTTTGTTGGCAAAGTAATGTCTCTGTTTTTCAATATGCTATTTAGGTTGGTCATAACCTTCCTTCCAAGGATTAAGTGTCTTTTAATTTCATGGCTGCAATCACCATCTACAGTGATTTTGAAGCCCCCAAAAATAAAGTCTGACACTGTTTCCACTGTTTCCCCATCTATTTGCCATGAAGTGATGGGACCGGATGCCATGATCTTAGTTTTCTGAATGTTGAGCTTTAAGCCAACTTTTTCACTCTCCTCTTTCACTTTCATAAAGAGGCTTTTGAGTTCCTCTTCACTTTCTGCCACAAAGGTGGTGTCATCTGCATATCTGAGGTTATTGATACTTCTCCCTGCAATCTTGATTCCAGCTTGTGCTTCCTCTAGCCCAGTGTTATTCATGATGTACTCTGCATATAAGTTAAGTAAGCAGGGTGACAATATACAGCCTTGACTGCTCTTTTTCCTATTTGGAACCAGTCTGTTGTTCCATGTCCAGTTCTAACTGTTGCTCCTGACCTGCATACAGGTTTCTCAAGAGGCAAGTCAGGTGGTCTGGTATTTCCATCTCTTTCAGAATTTTCAACAGTTTATTGTGACCCACACAGTCAAAAGCTTTGACATAGTCAGTAAAGCAGAAATAGATGTTTTTCTGGAACTCTCTTGCTTTTTTTGATGATCCAGCAGATGTTGACAATTTGATCTCTGGTTCCTCTGCCTTTTCTAAAACCACCTTGACCATCTGGAAGTTCAGGAACTCTCTTGCTTTTTTGATGATCCAGCTGATGTTGACAATTTGATCTCTAGTTCCTCTGCCTTTTTTAAAACCACCTTGACCATCTTGAAGTTCACGGTTCACGTATTGCTCAAGCCTGGCTTGGAGAATTTTGAGCATCACTTTACCAGCATGTGAGATGAGTGCAATTGTGTTTTAGTTCGAGCATTCTTTGGCATTGCCTTTCTTTGGGATTGGAATGAAAACTGACCTTTTCCAGTCCTGTGACTGTTGCTGAGTTTTCCAAATTTGCTGGCATATTGAGTGCAGCACCTTCACAGCAACATCTTTCAGGATTTGAAATAGCTCAATTGGAATTCCATCATCTCCACTAGCTTTGTTTGTAGTGATGCTTTCTAAGGCCCACTTGACTTCACATTCCAGGATGTCTGGCTCTAGGTGAGTGATCACACCATCGTGATTGTCTGGGTCATGAAGATCTTTGTACAGTTCTTCTGTGTATTCTTGCCACCTCTTCTTAATATCTTCTGCTTTTGTTAGGACCATACCGTTTCTATCCTTTATCAAGCCCATCTTTGCATGAAATATTCCCTTGGTATTTCTAATTTTCTTGAAGAGATCTCTAGTCTTTCCCATTCTGTTGTTTTCCCCTATTTCTTTGCATTGGTCTCTGAGGAAGGCTTTCTTATCTCTCCTTGCTATGACTCAGGTAGCTCAAAATCAAACTGGTGCTCTATGACAACCTAGAGGGGTGGGATATGGTGGGAGGTGGGAGGGAGGTTTAAGAAGGAGGAGACATATGTATGCCTATCGCTGATTCATTTGATGTATGGCTGAAACCGATACAGTATTGTAAAGCAGTTATCCTTCATTTAAAAGTAAACTAAGGAGATTTCCCCGGGGGAGGGAGGAGGGAGGGGGGTTCTGGAGGGGGAGCATATGTAAACCCATGGTGATATCATGACATTGTATGGCAAAAACAATAAAAAAAAATAATAAAAGTAAACTAAAAAAAAAGAATAGTGAAGTGGGTTGTCAGTTCCTCCTCGAGGGAATCTTTCCAACCCAGGAATAGAACTTGCATCTCCTGTGTCTCATTGGCAGGCAATTTCTTACCACCGAGCCACCTGGGAAATGATAGGTAATTCTCATAAAATGCCCTCTGAAGTTGAGAGAAAATATATTATTACATTCACATTGTAGCTGAGAATACTGATATTTGAAAAGGTAAAATAGCTTCTCTAAGGATGATAGCTAGTAAATCTTAGTGTCAGGAATCTCCCTCATTTCTGATTTCAGTTCCTCAGTGAGACCCAGGAATATATATTTTTATCAAGCTCCTCAGGCAATATTTTTTTTTAGCAGATGATACTTGAAAATCGTTTGTAATCCAGATTAAATTCCGGAAATGACACTGCAGTAGAGGAAGGATTTTATCTAAAAGAGAAGTACAGTTATCCCTCAGTATCCTTGAGGGAGTAGTACACTCCTATGGTAGATACTCAAATTCTGAGGTTGCTCAAGTCTAACCTACACACATCCTCCACATACTTTAAATAATCTCTAGATTACCTGTAATACTTGATACAATATGAATTCTATGTAAATAGTTGTAAATACAGTGTAAATGTCATGTGGATAGTAGTCAGAGTGTGGGAGATTCAAGTTTTGCTTTTGGAATTTTCTGGAATTTTTTTTCAAATATTTTCCATTTTCGGTTAGTTGAATTCATGGATGTTAACCTGGAGATAGGTAGGGCTGACTATACTTGAAAGGAAGTCCTATGTAGCTGACCTTGATAAAAAAACAAGGCTCTTGTGTAGGTATACATGACCTGTAGTATAGCAAAATTTTTATTTAACTCCTTGTTAATAAAGAAGGCAGTCCATATATGATTTATGCTTTTACTTGCAAAAACAAAGCTGTATATTCTAGCCCTTGGATACTTAAAAAATAATTTAAAATGCTTTAAAAGGTACTAGAATGATACCTCTAGGGGATAAATATGTTTTCCTTCTGTATTTTATTCAATTAACAACCTAATTAAATAAATAGGTTTTTTGAGTAAAAGAAACAAATACAAGAAGGAATAAATGCCAGCTTGTATATATAATGTTCCATATGAATAAGGCATTGTGCAAATTTCCAAGATAGCTAATATCTGCTTCTTTATCTTCAAAAGTCTGTAGTGGAGTTGTAAGCCCTTAACCTGCCACCTACTCCATATCAATAGCTGTTATGTTTTACAAAGTGCTTTTGCATTTATTCTTTCTCTGAATCTTCATAATACCCTATGAAGAGTAGATGTGTCCCTCATTTTATAGGGAGGGAAAAAAAACTGACTTGGATTCTATTGCTAATAAATGATAAAAAAAAGACTAGTGTAATCTGTCCTATGTGTGTTGAAAGCCAAACTGACCAATGCCCTCCTAGGAATCTGTCCCTGATAAAACCACACCCACTTTATCATTTTGTGTAGTCAGCATAACATATGAATTTGCATTCCTTGGTATATGCATGCAACTTTTTTCTTAAGTTATTTTCACTGGCATATGTTCCAAAAGGAAGAAACTAGATTTACTTGTTTTTCAAATCCTCTTCTAGTTAGTGTTCTGTTGGCACATGCTAAAGAATGAACATCACTGGGAATCCTTGGCACCAAGTGAAGGTTTGTCTGAATCTGTTTAGAATTTTCCCTCTTGCATTGCTTGTCTCAATGAATACTGTTGGTAAGATACATAGTGCATTTGTAAAATATAGACTGATTCGTACGTGTCTTCTGAAAATGAAAATACAAAGAATGCTTTCAACTTACCAGAAGGGCATCATGATATAATGGAAAGACACCAGAAGCTAGACAAGAGTCAGGAGGCCTGAGTTCAAGTCATGGTTCCAGAACTATAAACATGTAGCCATGGCAGAGTTATTTAGCAAGGATAAATACTCATTTATAAAATGGGAATAATGATAACCATACTTTATGCCTCATTGAATATAAAGTGTCTTGTTTTACTTGCAGTTTACTATTAGAGAGTCTGTCCTTGGACCTACACTTACAGCAATTTTCTAACTTAGACCACTGCCCAAACACTAACTGGATTTTAGTGGCCTGAAAGGTTAATGCTCTTGTATAACTTGGGATGTTTGTTCCCATATTTTAGGAGGGAAACTTAGGTGCAATATTGGGTAATCCCCTTATAATATTTATTGTAATTCATTTGAAAACTGGTAATGTCATTTACCCCACCATAGAGCCTCCAGAACTTACACTGCACTGGGGAAACAGATTCTTGGAGGGTACAAACAGAACCTTGTTCCCACCAGGACTCAGGAGAAAGGAGCAGTGACCTCACAAGAGACTGACCTAGACTTGCCTGTGAGTGTCCAGGAGTCTCTGGTGGAGGCGTAGGTTGACAGTGGACTGCTGCAGGGTTTGGGGGCAGTACGTGCATGGGACCTTCTGATGGAGGTCCCCATTATTTTCATTACCTCCACCATATTTTGGCCTCAGGTCAAACAACAGGGAAGGAAAACAGCCCCACCAGTCAAGAGAAAATTGGATTAAAGATTTATTGAGCATGAGCCTGCCCAACAGAACAGGTCCTAGCTTCCCCCACAGTCAGCCTCTCCCATCATGAAGCTTCCATAAGCCTCTTATCCTTATCCATCAGAGGGCAGAGAGAATGAAAACCACAAACACAGAAAACTAACCAAACTGATCACATGGACCACAGCCTTGTCTAATTCAATGAAACTATGAGCCATGCCATGTAGGACCACCCAAGACGGATGTGTCATGGTGGATAGATCTGACAAAACGTGGTCCACTGGAGGAGGGAATGGCAAAACACTTCAGTATTCTTGCCATGAGAACCCCATGAACAGCATGAAAAGGCAAAAAGATATGACACTGAAAGATGAAATCCCCAGGTCGGTAGGTGCCCAATATGCTACAGGAGATCAGTGGAGAAACTCCAGAAAGAATGAAGAGACTGAGCCAAAGCAAAAACAACACCCAGTTGTGGATGTGACTGCTGATGGAAGCAAGGTCAGATGCTGTAAAGAACAATATTGCATAGGAACCTGGAATGTTAGGTTGATGAATCAAGGCAAATTGGAAGCGGTCAAACACAAGATGGTAAGAGTGAACATTGACATTTTAGGAATCAGTGAACTAAAACGGACTAGAATGGGTGAATTTAACTCAGATGACCATAATATTGACTACTGTGGGCAAGAATCCTTTAAAGAAATAGAGTAGTCCTCATAGACGACAAAAGAGGCCAAAATGCACTACTTGGATGCAGTCTCAAAAATCACAGAATTATCTCTGTTTCCAAGGCAAACCATTCAATATCACAGTAATCCATGTCTATGCCCCGACCAGTAATGCTGAAGAAGCTGAAGTTGATTGGTTCTATGAAGACCTACAAGACCTTCTAGAACTAACACCCAAAAAAGATGTCCTTTTCATTATAGGGGACTGGAATGCAAAAGTAGCAAATCAAGAGATACTTGGAGTAACAGGCAAGTTTGCCCTTGGAGTACAAAATGAAGCAGGGCAAAGGCTAACAGACTTTTGCCAAGAGAACACACTGGTCATAACAAACACCCTCTTCCAACAACACAAGAGAAGACTCTACACATGGACATCACCAGATGGTCAACACCGAAATCAGATTGATTATATTCCTTGCAGCCAAAGATGGAGAAGCTCTGTACAGTCAGCAAAAACAAGACTAGGGGCTGACTATGGCTCAGATCATGAACTCCTTATTGCCAAATTCAGACTTAAATTGAAGAAAGTAGGGAAAACCACTAGACCATTCAAGTATGACCTAAATCAAATCTCTTATGATTGTACAGTGGAAAGGATGAATAGATTCAAGGGATTAGATCTGATAGAGTGCCTAAAGAACTGTGGACAGAGATTCAGGACATTGACAAGAGACAGTGATGAAGATCATCCCAAAGAAAAAGAAATGCAAAAAGGCAAAATGGCTGTCTAAGGAAGCCTCACAAATAGCTGTGAAAAGAAGAAACCTGAAAGGCAAAGGAGAAAAGGAAAGATATTCCCATCTGAATGCAGAGTTCCAAAGAATAGCAAGGAGTGATAAGAAAGCCTTCTTCAGTGATCACTGCAAAGAAATAGATGAAAATAACAGAATGGGAAAGACTAGAGGTCTCTTCAAGAAAGTTAGCGATACCAAGGAACATTTCATGAAAACATGGATACAATAAAGGACCGAAACGGTATGGACTGAACAGAAGCAGAAAATCTTAAGGAGAGGTGGCAAGAATACACAGAAGAACTATATAAAGAAAGATCTTTGTAACCCAGATAACTGTGATGGTGTGGTCACTCACCTAGTTCCAGACATCCTGGAATGCAAAGTTAGTGGGCCTTAAGAAGCATCACTACGAACAAAGCTAGTGGTGGTGATGAAATTCCAGTTGAGCTATTTCAAATCCTGAAAGATGATGCTGTGAAAGTGCTGCCCTCAGTATGCCATGAAATTTGGAAAACTCAGCAGTGGCCACAAGACTGGAAAATGTCAGTTTTCATTCCAATCCCAAAGAAGGGCAATGCCAAAGAATGCTCAAACTATTGCACAATTGCCCTCATATCTCACCCTAGCAAAATGATGCTCAAAATTCTGCAAGCCAGGCTTCAACAGTATGTGAACTGTGAACTTCCAGAGGTTCAAGCTGGATTTAGAATAGGCAGAGGAACCAGAGGTCAAATTGCCAGCATCTGTTGAATCATTCAAAAAGAAAATGAGTTCCAGGAAAACATCTATTTCTGCCTTATTGACTATGCCAAAGCCTTTGACTGTGTGGATCACAATTAACTGTGGAAAATTCTTAAAGTGATGGGAATACCAGACAATCTTACCTGCCTCCTGAGAAATCTGTATGCAGGTCAAAAAGCAACCGTTAGAACTATACATGGACACCAGACCGGTTCCAAATTGGGAAAGGAGTACATCAAGTTTGTATATTGTCACTCTGCTTATTTAACATATATACAGAGTATATCATGCGGAATGATAGATGAAGCACAAGCTGGAATCTAGATTGCTGGGTGAAATATCAGTAACCTCATATATGCAGATGACACCACCCTTATGGCAGAAAGTGAAGAGGAATTAAAAAGCCTCTTGAAGAAAGTCAAAGAGGAGAGTGAAAAAGTTGGTTTATTTATGTATTTTTATTATTTTTTAATTTATTTATTTTTCCTTTACATAATCATCTTGGTTTTGCCATACATTGACATGAATCTGCCATGGGTATACATGTGTTTTCCTTTCAGAACTCCCTTCCCACCTCCCTCCCGATTCCATCCCTCTGAATCATCCCAGTGCACCAGACCTGAGTACCCTGTATCATGCATGAAACCTGGGCTGGCGATTCATTTCACATATGGTAATTCACATGTTTCAATGCCATTCTCCCATATAATCCCACCCTTGCCCTCTCCCGTAGAGCAGCATTTACAATAGCCCGGACATGGAAGCAACCTAGATGTCCATGAACAGACGAATGGATAAGAAAGCTGTGGTACATATACACAATGGATTATTACTCACCCATTAAAAAGAATGCATTTGAATCAGTTCTACCTAGGTGGACGAAACTGGAGCCTATTATACAGAGTGAAGTAAGCCAGATGGAAAAACAATACAGTATACTAACGCATATATATGGAATTTAGAAAGATGGTAACGATAACCCTGTATGCGAGACAGCAAAAGGGACGCAGATCTCTAGAACAGTCTTTTAGAAAAATTTGGTTTAAAACTCAGCATTCAGAAAACTAAGATCATGGCATCCGGTCCCATCACTTCATGGCAAATAGATGGGGAAACAGTGGAAATGGTGACAGACTGTATTTTTTTTGAGTTCCAAAATCACTGCAAATGGTGACTTCAGCCATGAAATTAAAAGACACTTGCTTCTTGGAAGAAAGGCTCTGGCAAACCTAGACAGCGTATTAAAAAGCAGAGACATTACTTTGCCTACAGAGGTCCATATAGTCAAAGCTATGGTTTTTCCAGTAGTCATGTACGAATGTGAGAGTTGGACCATAAAGAAAGCTGAGCACAAAGAATTAATGCTTTTGAACTGTGGTGTTGAAGAAGACTCTTGAGAGTACCTTGGACTGAAAGGAGATCTAAGCAGTCAATCCTGAATGAAATCAGTCCTGAATATTAAATGATGGACCGATGCTGAAGCTGAATCTGCAATACTTTGTCCACCTAATGTGAAGAACTGACTCATTAGAAAAGACCCTGATGCAGGGAAAGATTGAAGGCAGGAGGAGAAGGGGATGACAGAGGATTAGATGGTTGAATGGCATCACCGACTCAATGGACATGGGTTTTATTAAGCTCCATGTATTGGGGATGGACAGGGAAACCTGGCGTGCTGCGGTTCATGGGGTTGCAAAGAGTTGTAAATGACTGGGCGACTGAACTGAATGCCACTTGTTAACGTTGTAAACCAGTGATTCTGAAACTTAAGAGAGCTTCACATTCTGCAGTAGATCTTGTTAAACATACACTTTTCACCAATGATTCAGTGGTTCAGAGTGGAAAAATCACTCTTACCAAATGTATTTTACTCATGAAGTAACCGAGGAATAAGGAAGTAAAATGATTCAGTCAAACATGAAGGTTTGTGTGTCTGTTGCTCATTTGTGTCCAACTCTTTGTGACCTCATGGACTATAGCCTACCAGGCTCCTCTGTCCATGGGACTTTCTAGGCAAGAATATTGGGATGGGTTACCATTTCCTTGTCCAGGGGATCATCCCAACCTAGAGATCAAATCTGTATCTTTTGTGTTTCCTGCATTGACAGGTGGACTCTTTACCACTGCACCACCTGAGGGCTTCTGGGTCTATTATTTTCTGTTCTAGGCCATACTTCTGTCTCTATTGTCAAGAGGAGGAAAAGTAGATTGGGTAATATTCTTATATGTCCTAGAACACAAGATCCTTTGTATCCTGGTTTTGTAGATTCTACAATCCAATAAGTCTTTGTGTAATTTTGCATCATTTTGCTTTGCACTAGTGCCAGGATCTTTTTAGTGTATGTAGTTCATGTGCAAGCTATCAAATTTTTATTAACAAATCTGATGTGGCTGCATATATGAATAGACATATGCTGCTGTTCAAAATAAATTTTCAGGGTGTTTTTTTTAACCAATTATGACTCTGATTGAAGACCATAATGAATCTGGAAACATTAGGTTAACAGCAAACTTTTATATTTTAAAACAAAACTGTATCTGTGTTGATCTGTAAAAAGTTTGAAAAAGAATATGATTTAATTTTGATGAGATAAAAGGTCTTAGGTACAGAGCAGTGATTCTTCCACCATAAATCACTGATGCTTTTGGTGACATTTGTATGTTTAACATGGTCCACGGCAGACTGTGATGCTCTCCAATGTTTGAGAATCACTGGTATATAATGGGTATGGGAGCTGAAGCTTTGAATGAAAGCTTTTTAATGAATCATACCCATAATGATCTTGGTAACACAACCTAAAAAGGAAGAAAAATAACTGTTCAGGTCATAAGTAGTTTTGAGGTAAAAATTTGGACATAAACCTTTCCTATTCTGTGATATTTATATCAACTGTATTTTAGTTTACTCTTGGAAAGTAAATTCACCTATTTTTCATTTTTTATAGATTTTTTTGATATGGACCATTTTTAAGAAAAGTCTTTATTGAATTTGTTACAATATTGTTTGTGTTTTATGTTTTGATTTTTTTGGCGACGAGGTATGTGAGGTCTTAGCTTCCCAACCAGGGATCAAATGTGCATCCTCTGTGTTGGAAGGTGAAGTCTCAACCACTGAACCACCAGGAAAGTCCCTGTTTTTCTTTTGAATAATTTTTTTTTTCATTGCTAGGACGAAACCCCTATAACTTAGTATATTTGATTTGGGTTGATGAAAAAGTATGAATAAAAAAATGTAACTCATCCTAGCAAGTTAAGTGTTTCAGCTTGCCCTCCATGGTACTTTTGCAGTGAGGTAATGATATAATCTTAAAAAAAATATATTGAAATACAGTTGTTTAATGATATTTTGCTATTCAAAATTCATATAATTAACAATTAGAAAAACTACAGTTCCTAATGCTGATACTCCTGTTTAGTTTCTAAGTTGTGTCTGACTAGTTGCAACCCCATGGACTGTAACCCACTAGGCTCCTCTGTCCAAGGGATTCTCCGGGCATGAATACTAGAGTGGGTTTCCATTTCCTCCTCCAGGGGATCTTCCTGATCCAGAGGTCAAACAGATGTCTCCTGCATTGGCAGGCAGATTCTTTCCCACTGAGCCACCTGGGAAGCCCATTGTTCCTAATACAAGGTCTGAATATAACAGTACTTACTGATCACAAACAATCATAACTTTTTTGAAATTTAGAGCCAGCTTAGTATGGTTTTGGGACTGGGGTACTTTTCTTTGTCCATCTGTAGACTGGTATTTACAAAACTGTTGGGCAGACAATGTGTTTGTAGAGGACTTTGAACTCTGCAGGAAAAGCATTATAAAAAAAATTAGCTTTTTATTCTCATCACACAGCCATTATAGCTGGTACAATTGGCTTATTAAGCAATGAAGACCAGGGTTCATGGATTACATTGTCAATTTTGTCATAAACTTCCTATTTGACTGTGAACATCCATATTCACACCTTTTGTTCCTGAATTTACCTTCTGTAAAATGTGGATAATAATATTTAACTACATCATACAGGATGTTATGAAGCTTAACTTTCCTTTTTTGAGATTTTCAAATATAAAGTCCCATAACAGTTATTATCACATTTTATTTTCTCTGGCCTCTTTGTGGACAGTGTTAGCATCAGTTTAGTTCATTCGCTCAGTCATGTCTGACTCTTTGTGACCCTATGAACTGCAGCACGCTAGGCCTCCCTATCCATCATAAACAGCCAGAATCTACCCAAACCTATCTCTATTGAGCCGGTGTTGCCATCCAATCATCTCATCCTCTGTTGTTCCCTTCTCCTCCTGCCCTCAATCTTTCCCAGCATCAGGGTCTTTTCCAGTGAGTCAGCTCTTCGTATGAGGTGGCCAAAGTTTCAGCCTCAACATCAGTCCTTCCAGTGCACACCCAGGACTGGTTTCCTTTAGGATGGACTTGTTGGATCTCCTTGCAGACCAAGGGACTCTCAAGAGTCTTCTCCAACACAACAGTTCAAAAGCATCAATTCTTCTATGCTCAGCTTTCTCTGTAGTCCAACTCTCACATCCATACATAACTACTGGAAAAACCATAGCCTTGACTAGACGGAACTTTGTTGACAAAGTAATGTCTCTGCTTTTCAATATGCTGTCCAGTTTGGTCATAACTTTCCTTCCAAGGAGTAAGTGTCTTTTAATTTCATGGCTGCAGTCACCATCTACAGTGATTTTGGAGCCCAAAAAGATAAAGTCTGACACTGTTTCCATTGTTTCCCCATCTATTTGCCATGAAGTGATGGGACCGAATGCCATGATCTTAGTTTTCTGAGTGTTGAGCTTTGAGCCAACTTTTTCACTCTCCTCTTTTACTTTCATCAAGAGGCTCTTTAGTTCTTCTTCACTTTCTGCCATGAGGGTGGTGTCATCTGCATATCTGAGGTTATTGATATTTCTCCTAGCACATATAAATAAATTAGAGAGATAAAATCTTCTCTCTAGTATGTAGTTAAATAATTTTTAACATGTCTTTCTTCTGTATTCCCTCTCCCTACTCATGGACTTGATAGAGGAATCTTGTATTCTTGACTTAACTTGAAACATTATTCATTTCACTCATTGTACAGATATTTATTGAACACCTACTATGTGCCAAGAATTGGTCTTAGCGCTGGAAGTTCAAAAGTGGTACTTCCATTCATCAACTGACGAATGGATAAGAAAGCTGTGGTACATATACACAATGGAATATTACTCAGCATTAAAAAAAATTCATTTGAAGCAATTCTACTCAGATGGACGAAACTGGAGCCCATTATCCAGAGTGAAGTAAGCCAGAAGCAAAAACAACAATACAGTATATTAACGCATATATATGGAATTTAGAAAGACGGTAACGAGAACCCAACATACGAGACAGCAAAAGGAACGCAGATGTATAGAATAGACTCGTGGACTTTGTGGATGAGGGTAAGGGTGGGATGATATGGGAGAAGGGCATTGAAGCATGTTAATTTTCATATGTCTAATCAATCGCCAGCCCAGGATTGATGCTTGGGGCTGGTGCAGGGAGATTTCCCGGGGGGGGGGGAGGGAAGAGGGAGGGGGGTTCTGGAGGGGAAGCATATGTAAACCCATGGTGATATCATGACAATGTATGGCAAAAACAATTAAAAAAAATTAAAAAAAAAGTGGTACTTCCCTGTCTCTGCTTTTGGAAGACTTAGAGGTATATAGGTCACAAATTTCTTCAGCTGAGTCCTGCTGTTCTTCAGGTTCATGTACGAAAGCAGACTATTGACAGGGACCAACGAAGTATGCCTAGTTGAAGTTATTAATGATCATGTCTGTTATTTTACAGGAGTGAAGCTTGAGGTGCTGGTACTTAGTTTCCATTGTTCATGTATTACCTAGCTGTGTGATTTTGGGCACATTAGCCTAGCTCCTTTGCATCTCAGTTTTCTCATCTGTTATCTTGAAGGCTTCATTTAGCTCTGAGTTTCTATGAGTTTCTGTTATCATGCTATAGGTATGATAGCAGTTCATAAAGGCAAGGGAGTTTCTTTTGATTAGCCTTATTAGTCAATCAGGATTGAAGAAGAATGTTTGAGATGAAACGTCCCCTATAACCCTTGAATAAATAACACTTTTCATCGTGTGTGTAAAGGGAAATGATGAGCTTAGTTATCCTATATAGCCCACCATAGACACAAACAAACTCTCAAGCAGAATTTATTGTCTTCTTTGATTACATTTCTTTAATTTAGAGGATCAACCATAATTGGGCTTTTTGAGGTTGTTGCTGTGTGCAGTGTTAAGTGAGGGCAGAAAGAAAACATTTTATTTTCAAACAGAGGACTTTGTGCGATTTTCTCTTTGTTGTTAGCCTATATCTCTTGCTCAGGATATCCTTATTGTTTGTATTCCTTGGAGTCCTAAGAAAACCCAGGCATAATTTCCACTTCAGTGCAGATAACACAGGCTTCCTAAATGTTTCAACTTAGAATCTGTATTTTTCTTTCCCTACTTGATGTGGTTAGCAGGAAAGTTATGGGGGAGGGGTAGCCTCCTACTACTTGTGTATCATGGCCCAGCAACTCAACTCCTTGCTTTAGGTGATTATTTCAAAATCCAATATATTCAAACTTTGGCCTCTGAGAGCAATCGAATCAGTACACCAGAAGAATAGAGTGATAAATACAGATTTGTCATTAAAGATAAACAACACTATGTTCTGTAACTTTAAATCAATGTTCAGAAGGTGATACCAGCATTTACAACCTACTATGTGCTTTAGCTTTTTGCTGGTGAAGAAAAGAAAGGGACAGAAAATAAACTTACAGTGTTTCTTACAAATATTATTGTGGCATAAGAAATAACTTTAACATATGCCAAGAGTGAGCTCCGTTAACATTGTGATATTAATTTAATGCAAGTCTCTTAGAGCCCTGCACTGCCAGGATAGGTAATGCAGCTTAGTGAAGAATGGTTTGTGCAGAGCTACCCCAGATTTTTCTGGCTGACTAGGATAACAATGGGTACAATTTCTAGTTTAATTTTTCCTTTGCAGTATTGACTCATTTGTGAAGATTAAAAAGTGGGCTCTCTAAAAATGGCCACTTTGTTCAACAGCATGACTACTATCTATATTTTCCTTGAATTGCTATTATACAATGTTTATACAATATATATTTTAATAAAAAAGCTTGTTTGTATTAAATGCATGAACGTTTGCTTTTAATATGTGTATAATTTTTATGTGTGGTCATATCCTTTTAAGAATAAATAATTTAAAAATCACTTTTAATCTTGTGATAGTTTAATAAAAAAATCCCCAAAAGTAAAGGAATGAATTAGTTGTAACTTTATTGTTAGACTGTGGACTTTGGCTCTGCAGACTTCTGTTCAAGATTCCTTTGATAAAGAATTAAATTAAAAGAAAAATTTTCAAAGGACAAGAAACACTGACATCAACTCAAAAGATTTTTTTGCTGACGTTTAGTTAACAAAGCTCTAAATGGTTACTAGTCTTCCATCTGCAATCAAGTATAATAAACCTTCACAGCAGAAGTCAAATTCTAGGGGGGAAAAAGTTGAAAGCTCACACTTATACCATAAAACCTTGTTTATTGCAACCATCAGTCTTCTAAGATATTCCCCACAATGGGATTTGGTAAAGCCATTACAAGGTGCCGTATGAGTTCCATTTGCCTACAGTAAATAGAATGTCAGAGTGTCAGGGGGAAATAAATATCGGGCTGGTTAAAAGGGAGCAGAGATGGCTCAAAGCATCATTGAGGGGATTGATTTATCTGGCGTGCTGTAATGACTGCAGATGTGGATCTGTTATTCTAGATGAGCAGTGAATTTGATGAGCTGATAACACAGGGCCAGAGAGGCCTGGTTTTAATTACTGATGGGGAATTTATTTGTGAAGCACTGTGATTTACTGAGGGTTTGTTCTGTTATTGACGGGTGACCTTGGGGCTTTTCTTTTCTTGTGAATTCCAAAAAAAGGAGCTTTTAAAAGAAATAATCAAACAGAAAGTATTTTATCTGTACTGAGAACACAGTGAAGTCATTTGAGATACATTGTTGGGGTGGAAACTACATTTTTTCTACACATGAAAAGTTTGCAGTTCTGATTATTTGCTGCTTCTAAATTATTGCTGATTTTTCCTCAGATATATTTTTCTGTTTTCCTTTTAAGTAAGCCTTAATTCTGTGAATAGAGGTTGGCATTTACTAGTGTGCCTCAATAAATTATTGATGCTGATTTGGATGGAACCTTGGGATGCCTAGCATAGCTACTTCATTAAATGATAACTAATTTGTATAATTTGAATTTGAAGTCAGAAGGGAGTTTTTGGCTCTGACATAGTTCTCTTGATGAAGTTTTTTTGTTTGTTTTTATGAATGATTCAGAATATTAAAATTAAAGAAAGGAAGATCAAAACTGAAATGACCATTTGTATTCATTGTATTAACTCCCTTCCTTAAGGTTACAGAATTTGCCTCAAATTAATTGATAAATTTTTAATTTTGTGCTATTTGTATGCCTTTTATCTTGGTAAAGTGGAGTAGAGTATGAAAATTCTATATATTGAAAAAATGTAGCACCTTTAGGTTTTCATCTAAAGTATATATTTAAAACTATGATCTTCAAAGAATCACATACCTGCTTTACTTTACAGTTCAACCAGAAGTTTACAGAAGTGATTCTGTAGTATTGTGTGGCAAACACACTAATTTCAGTTGTTGGAGTTGATTACAAGAAACATTGACCCTGTCCAGTTTATAAATACAGTAACTGTTTGCAAGCTATTTAAAAAGTTACTAAAGCAGGAAAAAATCTGTATCTCAAAGGTTCTTAGAAGAGACATGATTTGCATTGAATGGTATTTATGTATAGTTTGGGAGAAAGTTAAGAATCAAGTCAGCTGAGAGACTGTCACCTAATTTTCTGCTGCAGACTTTTTATCTTACTGTATTTCTTTCTTATTTCACTTTTATTTGAGGCCTAACAGGCAGTGGCACTGCAATTTATTTGTCAAGGTTGTTATGTTTACTCAAAAAACTATTGTAAGATCTAGAATATTGAAAATCTGTTTGTGTAAATAAGCTGACATTTGTATGTTTCCATCTTTTGCATGTGTAGATCAACAGCTTACGATTTTATTTATAGTGAATTTCATTAACTAATGTCCTGAATATTTTAGATAGGAGAATTTTATGGGTAAAGGCAAATGAGAATATTTTAGAATGAATTTTTAGCTTAAATAGCACCCCAAGTTGTGTTATAATGTATACCTAATGTACATATCAGCTTCTCTGATGGCTCAGTCTGTAAAGAATATGCCTGCCATGCAGGAGTGCTGTGTGCTTAGAAACTCAGTCATGTCCGACTCTTTGCAACAGTGTGGACTATAGCCCGCCAGGCTCCTCTGTCCATGGGGATTCTCCAGGCAAGAATACTGGAGTGGGTTGCCATGCTCTCCTCCAGGGGATCTTCCCAACCCAGGGATCGAACCTAGGACTCCCACACTGCAGGCAAATTCTTTACCATCTGCGCCACCAGGAAGTCCAAGAATGCTGGAGTGGATAGCCTATACCTTCTCCAGGGGATCTTCCTGACCAAGGAATAGAACCAGGCTCTTCTGCATTGCAGGCAGCTTTTTTACCAGCTGAGTTAGCAGTTCAGGAGACTCGGACTCAATCCCCAGGTCAGGAAGATCCACTGGAGAAGAAAACAGCAACCTACTCCAGTATTCTTGCCTGGAAAATCCCATGGACAGAGGAAGATGATGGACTTTGACCATGGGGTCACAAGAGTAAGACATGACTTTGTGATTAAACCATCACCACCAATGTACGTACTCATGAAACTATGATTTTTTTAATTTATCAAACCAGCTTGGCTTGAATATTTTTAATATTTCTTTTTATGTGTTTATTTATTTGTCTGTTCTAGGTTTTAGTTGTGGCATGTGGAATGTCTGATCTGTGGAATCTTTGTTGTTGTTGTTGTTCAGTCACTAAGCTGTTTCTGACTCTTTGTGACCCCATGGACTACAGCATGTGAGGCTCCTTTGTCCTTCACTGTCTCCCAGAGTTTGCTCAAATTCATGTCATTTGAGTTGATATTGCTATCTAACCATATCATCCTCTGCCTCCTGCTTCCCCTGTTGCTTTCAATCTTTCCCAGCCTCAGGGGTCTTTTCCAATGAGTCAGTTCTTCTTCCCATCAGGTGGCCAAAGTATTGGAGCTCCAGCTTCAGCAGCAGTCCTTCCAATGAATATTCAGAATTAATTTTCTTGATGATGAACTGATTTGTTTTCTTTGCTTTCCAAAGAACTCTCAAGGGTCTTCTCTAGCACCACAATTCGAAAGCATCAATTCTTCGGTGCTCAGGCTTCTTTATGGTCTGACTCTCACATTCATACATGAAAAACCATAGCTTTGGCTATAGAACCTTTGTTGGCAAAGTGATATCTCTGTTTTTAAGTACACTGCCTAGGTTTGTCATAGCTTTCCTTTCAAGGAGCAAGGGTCTTTTAAAATTTCATGGCTGCAGTCACCATCTACAGTGACTTTGGAGCCCAAGAAAATAAAATCTGTCACTTCTTGTACTTTTTTCCTTTCTATTTTCCATGAAGTGGTGGGACTAGGTGCCATGATCTTAGTTTTTTGAACAGTGAGTTTTAAACCAACTTTTTCACTCTCCTCTTTCACCATGATCAAGAGGCTCTTTAGTTCCTCTTCATTTTCTACCATTAGAGTGGCATCATCTTCGTATGTGACGTTGTTTATATTTCTCCCAGCAGTCTTGATTCCAGCTTGTGATTCATCCAGCCTGATGTTTCCCATGATGTACTCTGCATATAAGTTAAATAAATAGGGTGACAATATACAGCCTTGTTGTACTCCTTTCCCAATCTTTAACCAGTCCATTATTCCATGTACAGTTCTAACTGTTTCTTCTTGACCTCCATGCAGGTTTCTCAGGAGGCAGGTAAGGTAGTCTGGTATTCCCTTTTCTTTAAGAATTTTCCATAGTTCGTTGTGATCTACACAGTCAAAGGCTTTAGTGTAGAAGTAGATGTTTCTCTGGAATTCCATTGCTTTCTCTATGATCCAGTGGATGAAAATTTGATCTCTGGTTCCGCTGACTTTTCTAAACCCAGCTGTACATCTGGAAGTTCTTAGTTCATATACTGCTGAAGCCTAACTTGAAGGATTTTGAGCATTACCTTGCTAGAAGGTGAAATGAATGCAATTATCTGGTAGTTTGAACCTTCTTTGGCATTTCCCTTTTTTGGGATTGGAATGAGAACTGACTTTTTCCAATCCTGTGGCCACTGCTGAGTTTCCCAAACTTGATAACATAGTGTAGCACTTTAACAGCATCATCTTTTAGGATTTTAAATAGCTCAGCTGGAATTCCAGTAGTTCACTAGCTCTGTTTGTAGTAATGCTTTCTAAGGCCAACTTGACTTCACACTTCTGGATTTCTGGCTCTTGGTGAGTAACCACACCATAGTAGTTATCTAGGTCATTAAGACCTTTTTTGTACAGTTCTTCTGTCTGTTGTTGCCACCTCTTCTTAATCTCTTCTGTTTCTGTTAGGTCCATACCATTTCTGTCCTCAATCATGCCCATCCTTGCATGAAGTTTTCCCTTGTTATCTCTAATTTTCCTAAAGAGATCTCCAGTCTTTCCCATTGTGTTGTTTTCCTCTACTTCTATCCTTTTTTCATTGAAGTATGCCTTATTATCCCTCCTTTCTATTCTCTGGAACTCTGCTTTCAGCTGAGAATATCTTTCCCTTTCTCTCTTGTCTTTCCCTTCTCTTATTTCCTCAGATATTTGTAAAGCCTTCTTGCATTTCTTTTTCTTTGGGATGGTTTTGTTCACTGCCTCCTGTACAGTGTTATGAATCTCTGTCTGTGGTTCTTCAGGCATTCTGTCTATCAGATCTAATACCCAGAATCTGTTCCTCTACACTGTATAATCATAAGGGATTTGATTTAGTTCATATGTGAATGGCCTCATAGTTTTCCTACTTTCTTGAATTTCAGTCTGAATTTTGCAATAAGGAACTCATGATCTGAACTACAGTCTGCTCCAGGTCTATTTTTTGCTAACTGTATAGAGCTTCTCCATCTTCAGCTCTAAGAATATAGTTAATCTGATTTTGTTATTGACCGTCTGGTGGTGTTGATGTGTAGAGTCTTCTCTTGTGTTGTTGGAAGAGGGTGATTGCTATGACCAGTATGTTCTCCTGAGAAAACTGCGTTAGCCTTTGCCCTGCTCCATTTTGTACTCTGATCCACACTTGCCTGTTACTCCAGGTATCTCTTTGACTTCCTACTTTTGCATTCCAATCCCCTATGATAAAAAGGATATTTCTTTGGTGTTACTTCTAGAAGGTCTTGTAGGTCTTCATAGAATCATTCACTTCAAGTTTTTTGACATTTGTGGTTGGGGCATAGACTTGGATCACTGTGATGTTGAATGGTTTGCCTTGGAAATGAACCGAGATCATTGATTGGGTCATTTTTGAGATTGCACCCACATACTGCATTTTGGACTCCTTTGTTGACTATGAGGGCTACTCCATTTAGCCCTCTACTCCTTAGAGGGCTAGTTCCATTCTAAGGGACTCTTGCCCACAGAAGTAGATATAATGGTCATCTGAATTAAATTTGCCCATTCCTGTCCATTTTAGTTCACTAATTGCTAAGATGTCAGTGTTCACTCTTGCCATTTCCTGCTTGACCACATCCAATTTACCTTGATTCATGGACCTAACATTCCAGGTTCCTATGCAATATTGTTCTTTATAGCATCAAACTTTACTTTCACCACCAGACACATCTACAACTGAGTGTTGTTTCTGCTGTGGCCCAGCTGCTTCATTCTTTCTGGAGATATTCATAATTGCCCTCCACTCTTCCCCAGTATTTTAGTGAATATCTTCTGTCCTGAATATCTTCTGGTGTCATATCTTTTTGCCCTTTCATACTGTCATGTGATTCTCATGGAAAAAATTCTGGATTGCATTGCCATTCCTTCCTCCAGTGGACCATGTTTTGTCAAAACTCTTCACTATGACCTGTCTGTCTTTGGTGGCCTGCACAACATGGCTCATAACTTCATTGAGTCATATAAGCCTCTTTTCCATGAGGCTGTGATCCCTGAAGGGATGGGATCTTTAGTTGTGGCATGTGTGATCTAGTTCCCTGACCAGTGACTGAACCCTTGCCCCCTGCTTTGGCATGGAGTCTTAGCCATTGGACCATCAGGGAAGTTCTGACTTGAATATTTTTTTAAATTAATTAATTAATTATTTTCTTTGCATTATCGTGTTGCTTTTGCCATACATTCACATGAATCCGCCATGTGTATACATGTGTTCCCCTTTAAGAACCCCCCTCCCACCTCCCTCCCAATTCCATCCCTCTGGGTCATCCTGGTGCACCAGCCCTGAGCACCCGGTTTCATGCATCAAACCTGGGCTGGTGCTTCATTTCACATATGATAATTTACATGTTTCAATGCCGTTCTCCCATATCATCCCACCCTTGCCCTCTCCCATAGAGTCCAAAAGACTGTTCTCTACATTTGCGTCTCTTTTGCTGTCTCGCGTACAGGGTCATCATTACCATCTTTCTAAATTCCATATATATGCGTTATTATATTGTATTGTTGTTTTTCCTTCTGGCTTACTTCACTCTGTATAATAGGATCTAGTTTCGTCCATCTCAGTAGAACTGATTCACATGTATTCTTTTTTATGGCTGAGTACTATTTCATTGTGTATATGTACCACAGTTTTCTTATCCATTCGTCTGCTGATGGACATCTAAGTTGCTTCCAGGTCCTGGCTATTGTAAATAGTGCGGTGATGAACATTGGGGTACACGTGTCTCTTTCAGTTAGGGTTTCCTTGGTGTGTATGCTCAGCAGTGGGATTGCTGGGTCATATGGCAGTTCTAATTTCCAGTTTTTTAAGGAACCTTTCCACTGTTCTCCATAGTGGCTGTACTAGTTTGCATTCCCACCATCAGTGTAAGAGGGTTCCCTTTTCTCCACATCCTCTCCAGCATTTATTGCTTGTAGACTTTTGGATGGCAGCCATGCTGACTGGTGTAAAGTGGTACCTCATTGTGGTTTTGATTTGCATTTCTCTGATAATGAGTGATGCTGAGTCGACTTGAATATTTTTAATTGGAGTAGATTATACTGCAACATCAAATACAGATATGAGAGTGGATCATAAAGAAGGCTGACCACCAAACAATTGTTGCTTTTGAACTGTGGTGGTGGAGAAGACTCTTGAGAATCCCTTGGAAAGCAAGGAGATCAAACCTGTCAATCGTAAAGGAAATCAACCCCGAATATTCATTGGAAGGACTGATGCTGAAGCTAAAGCTCCAATACTTTGACCATATAATGTGAAGAGCTGACTCAGTGGAAAGGACCCTGATGCTGGGAAAGATTGAGGGCAGGAGGAGAAGAGAGCAATGGAGGATGACATGGTTGGATGGCATCACTGACTCAATGGACATGAGTTAGAGAAAACACCAGGAGATAGTGAAGGACAGGGAAACCTCACATTCTGCAGTTCATGAGGTTGCAGAGAGTTGGAAATGGCCAAATGACAAAATAACAAATACTACAAAGCTATAGTAATCAAAACAGCATGGTACTGATAGAAAAACAGATTAACTTAGGTTAAAGAAACAGTATAGAGAATCCAGAAATAAACCCATGCCCCTATGGTCAATTAATCTATGACAAATGAGCTAAGCATATACAATGGAGAAAAGAGGCTCTTCAATAAGTGGTGCTTGGAAAATGGCTACATATAAGAGAATGAGATTATAACATTTCCATGTACCATATACAAATAGAAACTCAAAATGGATTAATGACCTAAATGTAAAACCTAAAACCATAAAACTCCTAGAAGCAAACATAGGCAGAACTCTCTTTGATTTACATTGTAGCAAAAAAATTTTTGATCTGTATCCTCAGGCAAAAGAAATAAAACCAAAAATAAATGAATGGACGTGATTAAACTTCCACAAGCTCTTTATTCATTGAAGTCTCCTGACAACATTCTATTAGTGTCTATGGCCAAACTCCAACAAAACAATAGAAGTAAATCTCTTAAATTCCATTTACTATGGTTAGACTGAGAAACCAGAATTAAATACTTTTGGAAGGTTGATCCAGTAAAGGAATGAACATAGTTAAGAGGCTACTGATAGACAAAGTAATAAAGATGGAGTAGACATTTGCCTATGAATTGTGTCTGTGTTGTGATAGATAATGAACAAATCAGAATTTATGTATCTAAGCTAGTTATTTAGATATAAATATTTCCCAGTCATAGTGCTTCTTCTTATAACATTTTTGAGTCACGATTTTTGGGATTATAGTCTAATCATGTATTTTATTTTTCTTAGTGATGTCAGTTCTTTTAGTATGGCTTATCTTTCATTATAAATCTGAATATATACATATTAGTGAAGAAATATAAAACTCAAGTAATCGTTTTTGTCTCATTTTACTTGTTCTTTTTGAAGCCTTTGTAAAGACTGGAATTCTTTCTTCCTTGCCTTCTGTGACAATTTAATTTTCTGGCTTTCTTTGGTCTCTTTCATCACTCTTCATCATTTGCTGGTCCCACTTTTAGCCCCATACGTAATGAATAACAAAATTCTGTCCCATGTTCTCTGCTCTTCTACTTCTGAGTTCACTTCCTTGAAGAGTTTGTGAGTTTAACTGTCATCTCTTCAGACATAATCTGTAAATTCCAGAAACAACAGCTTCTGTTTTCTGTCTTAAAATTCTGTCTGCCTTCTATCATGTCCTACTTCACACATCCCAAACTGAACTTTAGAATTTTCATCTCTAAATCAGCCTTCATATTTTCCTCTATTAATATTGATTGTATATGTAATAATGTATACATTTTTCATAGTTGTGTATAGCATTTCTTGATTTCATTTAAAAACTTATGATTCCCACGCACACTTTCCTTACTTTTGACTCCATCCACCACTTTTCTCTCCTTTCTTACTTTCTATTTCCAGCCAACCCTAACACACAAAAACTAATGTTGAAGTAGCTTCTTGGCTTTTCAGCCTGTTTTTCTGGTTTATCCTTCATATTACTTCTATAGTGATAATTTAAAAAATTTTATGGCATGCTGTTATTTTCCTTAAGAATATTTAGTGAATTTTTAGTGACTTTTTAGTTGCCTTTAGCATTAAATTTGAACTCCCAAGCTAATTATTCAGTCGTTTCCATATTGATTATCTCCTACCTGTAAGTAGTCAAGTGTGGATGTGAGTTGGACCATAGGAAGGCTGTGATGCTTTTGAACTGTGGTGTTGAATAAGACTTTTGAGAGTCCCTTGGAGGAGGGAGGAGATCTCTTTAAGGAGGGAGATCTCTCCTTCCTTGCCTGGATATCAAACCAGTTAATCCTAAAGGAAAATAGTCCTGAATATTCATTGGAGGGACTGATGCTGAAGCTGAAGCTCCAATACTTTGGCCACTTGATGCAAAGAGCTGACTCATTGGAGAAGACCCTGATGCTGGGCAAAATTGAAGGCAGGAGGAGAAGGGGACAACAGAGGACAAGATGGTTGGATGGCATCAAGGACTCAATGGACGTGAATTTGAGCAAGCTCCGAGAGATGGTGAAGGACAGGGAGGCCTGGTGTGCTCCAGTCCATGGGGTTGCAAATAGTTGGACATGACTAAATGACTGAACATCCTATAAATAGTTCCCTGGCCTTTGAGTTTTCATTCTACAGCTTCAGTGATCACTCATGGGCATGTGGCTCACGAATTAATATCTTATGTTTGATGTTGTAGAAGAGTGATGGAACCAGTGAGTCAAGTCACGTGGCTTTACCTATAGCCAAGTTAGTATGTATAAGTCAGAGATGTCTACAGGGCAGGCAGAAGATACTTAGTAAAAATGTTGATTGAATTAAAATACTCTCTTAAAGTGTTTTCTCTATATATAATTACTTAAGAATCAGTTCAGTTCAGACGCGCAGTCGTGTCTGACTCTTTGTGACCCCATGAACTGCAGCACGCCAGGCCTCCCTGTCCATCACCAACTCCCAGAGTTTACCCAAACCCATGTCCATCAAGTCGGTGATGCCATCCTCGGTGATGCCATCCAGCCATCTCATTCTCTGTCGTCCCCTTCTTTTCCTGCCCCCAATCCTTCCGAGCATCAGGGTATTTTCCAGTGAGTCAACTTTTCACATGAGGTGGCCAAAGTATTGGAGTTTCAGCATCAGCATCAGTCCTTCCAATGAACACCCAGGACTGATCTCCTTTAGGATGGACTTGTTGGATCTCCTTGCAGTCCAAGGGAGTCTCAGGAGTCTTCTCCAAAACCACAGTTGAAAAGCATCAGTTCTTCAGCACTCAGCCTTTTTCACTGTCCAACTCTCACATCCATGCATGACTACTGGAAAAACCATAGTCTTGACTAGACGTACCTTTGTTGGCAAAGTAATGTCTCTGCTTTTTAATATGCTATCTAGTTTGGCCATAACTTTCCTTCCAAGTAGTAAGCATCTTTTAATTTCATGGCTGCAGTCACCATCTACAGTGATTTTGGAGCCCCCCAAAATAAGGTCTGACACTGTTTCCATTGTTTGCCAATCTATTTGCCATGAAGTGATGGGACCAAATGCCATGATCTTAGTTTTCTGAATGTTGAGCTTTCAGCCAACTGTTTCACTCTCCTCTTTCACTTTCAGCAAGAGGCTTTTTAGGTCCTCTTCACTTTCTGCCATGAGGGTGGTGTCATCTGCATATCTGAGGTTATTGATATTTTTCCCGGCAATGTTGATTCCAGCTTGTGCTTCTTCCAGCCCAGCATTTCTCATGATGTACTCTGCATATAAGTAAATAAGCAGGGTGACAATATACAGCCTTGACGCACTCCTTTTCCTATTTGGAACCAGTTTGTTGTTCCATGTCCAATTCTAACTGTTGCTTCCGGACCTGCATACAGGTTTCTCAAGAGAGAGGTCAGATGATCTGGTATTCCCATCTCTTTAAGAATTTTCCACAGTTTATTGTGTTATCTTTATTTCCATGAATGAACATATATATCACAACTGTAGTGAAATCCAAAGAGCTTTTTGTGTTAGTTTTAGATCTTCCTCTGGTTCTATTCAGTTTATTATACTTTTTTTATGCAAGCTACACACAGTATACTTCTGTTACTCATCCTTAAAAGATAAATGGTTTTGTTTTTATTTATTGTTTTTACCAAAAGAAGAAATTGAACTCTCAAAATATTCCTTATTTTCCTTAACCTCTCAGCAGATTGGGCATTTAATGGTTTCTGGGCATTCTTTATTATTTTGGCTTCTTTGGAATAATATTCATAATTTCTTCCCTATCAGCTTGGTCTTCTTTTATAGTCTCTTTTAAAAAACTTGATGTGTACATGGCATATGTTTGGATAGACCTTTATTTATTCTAATTTTCTTTTGGAGGCACCATTCCTCCAATGGCATAGTTAATATTTATTGAATTTAAAAATTTTTATGAGATTTTACATCTTGTCTAAGATTCAAGATAAAGAAAATTAGCAGCTTTCATAGTTTTCAGATTCATTGGGTTCACAGTGAAGGAACTTATGGTTGAACTGAATTTTCTTACATCTCTTTATCTGTTTATAGAGAATTGCACAGTCATTTAGCATTTGTATCATGTAAAAGATACAGCCAGAGAAACCTAAACTTCTTGTGTTGAAAACAAAAGTCATTTTATTCGAGTATTTGTTGTTCAGTTACTAAGTTGTGTCCAACTCTATGTGACTCCATTGACTGCAGCACACCAGGATTCTCTGTCCTTCAGTAACTTCCAGAGCTTGCTCAAACTCATATCCATTAAGTTGGTGATGCCATCTCACCATCTCATCCTCTGTTTCCCCCTTCTCCTCCTGCCTTCAGTTTTTTCCTGCATCAGGTTCTTTTCCAATGAGTTGGCTCTTTGCATTAGGTAGCCGAAATATTGGAGCTTCAGCTTCAGCATCAGTCCTTCCAATGAATATTCAGGGTTGATTTCCTTTAGGATTGACTGATTTGATCTCCTTCAAGTCCAAGGGACTCTCACGTGTCTTCTCTAACAGCACAGTTCAAAAGCAGCAATTCTTCAGCACTCAGCTTTCTTTATGGTCCAGCTATCACATCCATACATGTATATTGACTATGTGGACCATTGTCAGCAAAGTGATGTCTTTGCCTTTTAATACACTGCCATGGTTTGTCATAGCTTTCTTTCCAAGGAGTAAGCATCTTTTAATTTCATGGATGCAGTAAGTTAACATTCTGAAAAACAAGGTTGACACTAAATTATGAGGAAAAATTTTATGATGCCAGGATGTTGCCTAAGGTGTAGGGAATAAGGTAGTTTCCTTACTCTTTTGCTTCGCTCTGTCTCATTCTTGGTTATAGTCCACAGTATTCCCCATAATTAACTGTTTCTTTCTTATTGGAGATATTTGTTTTCCCAAATTTTTTCTCTACAGGTTTTGGGAAATAAGTTACCCTTTGGAAGGCAAATAGTTGACAAATTGGATCACATCTCTAGAATCTTGTAAATCTGGATCTAAGTAAAACATGAGTTCAATATCAGAAATTTTACTATTTAAGAATTCTTCGTAATGTATACCCAGAACAGACTTCTGAAGTCTGTTAGGTATTCTCCTTGGGAAGGCTTTGCAAAGCAAAACAATAATGGTAAGACTGAATATGTATTATTTTTAAAATTATGCAAGGCAATTTTCAAGTATTTTAGTCCTACCTAGTTTTATACAAACAGTGGATGCACTATGTTGCAGAATATAAATAGACTTCTATAAAATTGAGGTTCTTTTTGAATAGGTAGTGGATGCATGTGTTCAGAAAAATTTCAAAAAGCTGTGGTGTTAAAAATAAATCTTCCTTTAATCAATCCCTGTTTGCCTGTCACCCAGTTCCCTTTGATTGGGGGTTACATTTATTGGAGGTTGTGGCACTTCAGTTCTGAACACCTGCCCCTTTCTAATTAGCTGAGTAGCCTGAGAAGAGGTTGGTGAGGATGTAGGCACAAGGGCTATGTTCTTGTGTTCTTGGTAGCAGGTGAGGGAAATTCTGCTGTTTGAAGTTAACTGGATAAGAGTAAGCATAGATCATTATACAAATATCTACAAAAAAGAATTTGGGTTAACATCTATTAGACTTGAAAGTTTTTGGGTAGTTTGATAGTTTTTATATGTGGTAAGGGAGATTGGATTAAATGCTGAATTCAACAGATATTGCTCCTGTGACTTTTCAAGAGGGATTTGGAAAAATTAGTATAGTTGAAAAGAGAGGGAGATAGCAAAAATGAATAGCAGTAGTCATAAACATTGAAAACTAACAGGACTATAATAATTATGCAGGGACTTATTTATTCAACATGATATTGAAATACATCATTTTACTTTAGAATAGTGTAATAATAAAAAAAAGGGATATAAGGACTGGGAAAGGTAAGAATTGAATAAACATAGTAACTTAAATGCCATGTTAATCAAGTATGTTGTTGGTTCTATTTTATAGAATGTGTAGCATGTTATTATTCTTTGTTTTCCTACATTGTGTCGTCAGCCTACTGGACAGCCATATAGAACAGCGAATAATAAGGTGAATATATCACTTGTAAATCTTGCACAAAGAAAATCGCGACTTGACTTTAGACTTAAACATTAAACAAAAGCTTGATAAAAACAGTAAATGTCAGATAATTGTAAAATAAATGTCGGAAAAAACACCAAACATCCTATTTAAAAAAAAAGTTGATTTGAAAGCCACTCTGCCCCATTCTGCTCTTCTACTCTTAACCTAATAAGAAAACAGTTATATATCATAACTTCTATAAGTGAAATTTAAAATACCCTTTTAAATAATTAATGTGTAAGCTGTAAATTCATTGGTAATAATAAAAGTACAGAAAATGTCACTTATCACATCTAAACATTTACAATGGCAATTTGAGACAGTGACAAGTGTTGAGAGAATAAAAGATCTATTTATTTGAATAGTATACTGATATTTCATGGAACATAATAACATTCATGCAGAATGCATAAAATGTTAGTCAAGTCGATAATCAAATCTGGCATTTCAATATGGGCCTATTCTTGAGAATGACAGATAATATAAAACCCACAAAAATAGAAATACTGAGAGTCTTACTACATGTAAAACTGATTTTTAAAAAGAAATACTAGTATTTTAGAAAAGGAAATAAAAACTTTAATATTAATTACATTATGCAGTAAATCAGGTGGATGAAGAAGGAAAGGTAATGTAGAATGCAAAAAACCAAAATAGTTAGAGATTGCAAACAGAGTGAATGCTGTTGCTAAGTTGCTTCAGTTGTGTCTGACTCTGTGTGACCCCATAGACGGCAGCCCACCAGGCTCCCCCGTCCCTGGGCTTCTCTAGGCAAGAACACTGGAGTGGGTTGCCATTGCCTTCTCCAAAACAGAGTAAATACAGTTAAAAAATACAGTATCTTAAAAACTCCCAGGTTACATATCCAAAGGTGAACAGATCCAATACTTTTCCAACTGTGGTTATTGAACATCATGATGTGGTTCCAATATCATGCAGAGTCACCTCAGAGGCTGTGGAGTGAGATGGGGTCTAATGGTTACAAAAGAGCATTAATTAGAGTAGTTCTATTAGGTGTTGGGCTTCCAGCTAGGACTGCTTAGATAAAGGATATAATCATGTATCTCCTCAATATCCTTGTATTTCTGTCTCTTTTTTTTCTGCGTGACTGTGCAGATAATACGAGGAGAAGGCATGGATATCATGCTGTATATCACAGCTAGGATAGTGTATAAATAAAAAAAACACAAGAAGAATATATGAATTTATTACACCTCAAAAACATTTTAGTCTTCACAATTAGATTCTATTTTCTATTAAAAATTTATTAATAAATATTTATCTTGCTCTACTAATGATTTGTATTTTATTTAGTGATTATTATATGCATTTTCCTCAAAATAATTATTCAGTTACTGTTAATTTTTCCTCAGTTGTTGAAAAATATATTCCATTTATTGATTTTTCTAAAATTGGTTACAGCAGAGAACTTTCCTAGTGAAAGTGAAATTCTGCTCTGGAGTGTAGTTGATTAACAATGTTGTATTAGTTACAGTAAGGTGATTCAGTTATGCTTGTGCATGTACATAAGTCCTCTACATAGGAACCTTCAAGTTGTGAACTTTCAAAGATGTGCATGTGTGTTCCATCAGTCTCAGGTGTGAATGAAATTGCAGCTTGCCCTCCGTCTTCTGTTGCTTACAATCTTTCAGTTCTACAATCTTCCACCTTCTTTCCCTCCTTCAGTCAGTAACTCTTCTTCCTGTTCATCTGATGCCAGCCCCTGTATGCCAGCTGTTGTATTAAACTACTCTACTTTTCAAAGTACTGTACTGTAAGATAAAAAATGTTTTCTTTATTTTTTGTGTTGTTTCTTATGTATCATTTGTGTGAAAAGTATTATAAACCTATTATGGTACATTGTATATAGACAATTGTGTTAGTTGGGTACCTAGGCTAATTTTGTTTGACTTACAAACAGATTGAACTTAGAAATGCACTCTTGAAACAGAATTCATTCATATGTAGGGGAATTCCTATATGTATCCTTTTCCAAATTCTTTCCCCATGCATGATTAATACTTTCTGATTACCTTTTGTGTTAAAGTGGGATGATTGATAGTAAAACTGAAGTATATAATTAAATGAACTTAAAAAAGAATAAAGCAAAATTCTTTGGAGGACAGTTTACTTGTGAAACTTTAAAGTTCATGAGGACTTATACCATCTCTCCTCTTTAACTATTTTTGTGACTTTCCATTGGGATCTGCATGTTGTATGAATTCTGAGATCTGAGTAAATCTCAAAAATTAAAAATAACTTATATTATTTGTATTCCATGTAAGTTAAAATTTTAATTTTATTTAAAAAATCTGTTTAATAATAATTACCCAATCACACAAAACCTGAATTCTTATCTCTGGGTTGTAATCACTAGAAATGTGATAGTAAGATATTTAAAGAAATACACCCTGGATTGACCTGTTCTGATTTCGTCTCTGATATCCTGAAAGAACTTGGGAAAATAGTTTGAGTGTCTCACAAATACACATTGATAGAAACAAGATGTATGATCTGTCTTTATAGTTTAGTAAATTTTAGTAAAAACTGGCGCTATGATGAACTACTTAATGTCAGCTTTCTAACATTTGTACAAACTCAGAATGTAAGTTGAAGCATGAAGATTGTAATATTTGGGTTTATGCATTATTTTCGATAGGGAACACTTCATATGAAATAGATTTCTCCTGTAACAGTTGCTGAGAAGAGAATTTATGATCCCTAGGGAAATTTGCATGGAATCATTTTTTATATTATATTGTTCAGTGCAGAAAGGCTTGTAAACAAGCTACTTTTAAGTAAAAATATTTGGTAAGTTGAAACATGAATAGTGAAAATGGTTATCTATTTTAACATAACATTAAATCTTATATAATGGAATTTGTGGACCAAGTTAGGACATAGAATGACATTAGATTACAATAAAAAGTTAAATGAAAATATAGGAATGTAGTGAGTTCTGGTTCTTTTTCCTTGAGGGAAACTTAATTTATGATCCCTGCCATCCAATAGTTGATGCATTTATAGTCATATTTTAAACAAGTATTTATTAACATAAATAGCAAACTAGAGAAATACTTAAATCTATAAAATCAAATGTATATGTCTACCCAAGCTGCCATAACAAAAATACAACAGACTGGATGAACTAAAGAACAGAAATTTATTTTCTCACAGTTTTGGAGGCTCGACATTCAAGATCAAGGTGTCAGCAAGTTAGGTTTCTCTTGAGGCCTCTCTGCTTGTTTTGCAGTGTTTGCTTTCTCCCTCTGTCCTCTAATAGCTTTTCCTCTGTGTATGCACAGTGCTAAAGAGAGAAATCTCTGATGTTTCTTCTTCTTTTCATAGAGTCACCAATCATATTGGATTGGAAATCCAGTATTATGACCCTGTTTAGCGTTAATTACCTCTGCAAAAGCCATATATCCAAATACAGTAACACTGGGGTTTAGGGTTTCAAACATTGGGGGGCATAATTCAGTCCATAACATCAGGTAAACAATTTAATTGGATTAACATAGAAGAATAGGAATCTCTCAATTCTCTCAATTATTAGCAGGGTAACTTGGGCCTCTAGAAATTCTTGCTTCAAATTATGACAGACTAGAGTATTGGGTCAGTTCTAGTTGATGAACTGTGTTACATAAAAGACTCTGCATATAGTCTATTTAGAATACCATTCTGGAAATACAAGATGGACAATATGTTTTGTAAATATCTATTATAGCTTAGCAGGAGCACATGAACAAATGACCTAAGAGCCAACAGTGCAAAAAAGGGATCAAGTTATCAGACTGGTAAAGAATGGATTTCTTTGGGAGTTGAGTAACAACCATATGGCAACTAGAGAAAGAGAGCTCTGGGGCATGGGTTCATTTATTGGATGATTGCCTGAAGGCAATCAGGGATAACAGAAAGATACTGGAAGTGGTAGGTACTAGGTAGAAGAAGCTTACAGTAAAATGGTAGTTGAAGAGTCCCCAAAGGCAGACTTAATTGCATGATTTTACTCAAGGGTGCTAAAAGAAAGCATAAGGAAGAGAATGCAGCACCTGGGAGTGGGATACAAAGCAGGCTTCTTAACCAACAGAGTTGGATCAAGGAGAATGGCTACCAACCAGGAGAGCATGGGAAGGGAGAGAAAAGACTGAGGGCATGACATGAAAGAAAGAAAATTGCAATGCTCCTATATGAAGGGAGTCCAATTGTTTATTAGCCCACAGTTAAAAATGATCAAGAAAGAAGAAAGTACCTTAAATTGTATCCCTTGTAAAAAGGGATATGTGTGGGGGAAGGGAAAAATGGTGAATGTCTAGGAAAGAGAGGACAAACTTTGTGTTAGGATGCGATGTGAACCTGCCTTAAAAATTACGCTAGCAGGAGTTACAACTCCTGCTTACAAAGTGGGGAGTATTCCAAAAAAAGCATAATATTAAATAGTTACATCATAACTTATGGATGAATTAATAGCTCATTGCTTTGTAAACAATAACTTAATAAATAATATGTAAATGATATTTAGTCACTGGCCTTTACTCTATAGCCAATTATCCTGTCCAAGGTAAGGAACTGAAGTATAATCACATTGTTGAACTTCATATTTTTAATGTATAAGGTAACATCCTTAATAGAGAACTTTGCTTGCTTTTACATCAAACTTCAAAAAAATGTTATCTTTCTTACCTCTAGATTTTGCTTTCTGTTGGTGCCTTTAAAAATTTTAGCCTGATACCCTTTTTGTTAAATCTCCTACATTAGCATGATGGCATTAGCCATGAAGAATTCCCCTTCCTGAGTGCAAGTATATTCTGAATTTTGATGATAATATTTAATCTTATATAGTTATGCATATTATGTAAGTAAATGTATATTATTTTTATGTGTATGGTAAAGTGCATCTTTTTTTCTCTCTATCTTTTACTTGGCCCTAAATAAAACAAAACCCTTTTTCTTATACCAGAAAATAGAATTGGGAGATGTCTTTATAATGAGTAGCTCACTATCAGCTCATAGATCATCCTGACAACTTCTGTTTTCAAGGGAAGATTCAAACAGAAAGGGACATCACAGTTTGTGTCCCTACCCAAGGAAAAGAGACTTGAGCTTTAAGGAGAAATAACCTTTTTCTGTTCATCTGACTGTTGGGGTTGTAGCTATTTATCTTCTGTTGTGCACACATTTCAGTGCATTGAATGCTAGACTGATGTTCCCATTTCTAGATGCTGACCATCTCTTGAGAAGTAGGGCCTGGGTATATTGCTGTGTAGCTTGTATGTTTTGGTAACATGGAAAGGTGTTTCATCATTTATCAAAAAGGATTCTCCTTGAAATTCTAGTTTCATAGAGTTCCCCATCAGTCTCTTCTCTATGTTTGGAATGTAGTTTCTGTTTTGTCTTGGGCTATTGATCTGCTCTTTGCCCTTTCCCATAAGAAGGAAAATTGTCATTTAGAAATAATGTGAGTTTTGAAGTTTATTGTTTTTTTTCACTTAAGAACTGAAAATGGGCTGAAGTATGTACATTTATCTAGAGATGAGTTCCGCTTTAAGAAGTTTTTAAAGGACATGTGCAATTTTTGGTGAAGTTTTACCTCATCTCTTAAAGAATAAAAGCCTTGAAAAGTATCATGGGAATGTATTTGATTCTTGTGTCTGTATTTGTTACTGTGCTCACTATCTCTTGCCTGGTAAACATACTCCATACACATCTGGTGGTTAACACTGATGCATGTGTATTTTGTAACTTATTAATCACAAACCACCATCTTCCACACTAAATTGTACAGATATTAGGAGATGACCCAAGTTACCCAGATCTTTCAGAATAAGGTTATTAAACATCCTTATTTTTATATTTGAAATTGATGTTAATTACTTAAAAAAGTCAAGTGACATCACAAGGCTTTTTCTGAAATCAATATTTTTTTCTTAACATCTTATTGGGAGGTGAAATTTGTAAATATAATGGATAAAACATTTATAAGAGGAAAGGATTTTCTCAAACGCTGAGAACAACTGGATTTTCTTTTCAACTGATTCAGCATTCTGTTAATCATATTCCTAAAATAATGATTTAATATGCAGCCATTTTATACAGTTTAAGAATAGGAAAATATGTAGACTTCAAGAAAACCTAAACTAGTTCCCCTGTTATTGGTGCCACAAATAATACGCTTTACTCAACAAAGGTGCTTTGTTGTTTCTAATATAACCCCCAGCTCCATGTGCCTCCCACTTGGAGAGTTTAGTTCCTGCATGTGGCAGGAGCCTTCATTGAGGTTCTAAATGATTGGTTAGAGCTGACAGTACTGACAGAATGGAAATGTTCTTTGTTAACAAAGTCAGACATGCTCTTCACTTCCTAGTGAGCTCTGGTCTTAAAATTTCTCCAATAAAATTGTGAATTTTGCATGAACTCTCTTGAAAAATCTATGAACACTCTAAAATGACAGCTAATTTGTATTTCCAAATATGCTAATTACCTGCATCCAGAAGTGTAGTGAACTTAGATATGTCAATCTGGGTATAATTTTCAACAACTACTTTTTTTGTTCCAGTTGAATATTGTAAAATATTTATCTTCCCCTATTACCATGTTAGGAGCCTAGTGTTCTTTTAAAAACTTTTTAAAAAAATTATTTATTTTAATTAGAGGCTAATTACTTTAAAATATTGTAGTGGTTTTTGCCATACATTGACATGAATCAGCCATGGGTGTACATGTGTTCCCCATCTTTAACTAGCTGATTTTCATGACTCTGGTAATTAGTAGCTGAGATGTTTTTATTTCAGATTCAAACTGGGGGCTATCTAGTTTTAAAATGTACCAAAGAGATTTTCCTCCTGTTATTTTTTTTTCTGCATGAAGTTAGTCTTGATTTACAAAATGTGACACAAAATTTTTCTCAGTGGATATTATTGAGAAATTTTCAAATCTAGATCTGAAATTTGTCTACACTTTGCTTCACAAGGTTTCTCCTTTGAAAAAACAAGTATGGGCTGCAATGTAGCTTATTTGCCCCAAAACTTATTAAAAAGAGGGGGATGGAGAGTTGGACCCATCTTGATAACAACAATCATCCTTTGTAAGATTTCATTCCAGGCTAATGGCTGGTGAAATTGTTCTGAGTAGTAAAATTAAATGAAATTAATTAAAGAACATGAAGGAGAGCAAGCAGAATGGTTTATTTCTCTTCTTTGAAGGCACAATAGCTATACTCTGTCTCTTTTTGTTACTCATATCTGTGTGGTAGATATTTAAAGCCAGCGTTTTGAATACAATGATGGCTAAATGAGGGCTATAAATCCAGAGCTATGGTGGAAAATTCTGCTAGCAGGTACTAAAACAGAATGCCAAAGACTCTAGCCCCCAAATTATTTTAACTGAAGAATATTCATAGTTATAAAGGAGCAAGCACAATTCTTCCCCCTCTTTGAGTAAATTCTGTGTCTTCTAGGGTGGGAGATAGTAGTAAGGATAAGCGTAGGGAAATAAAGGGTTGTGCCTCTGGGAAAACTTAAGGTAAGCTAGAGGAGGACTTTAGAAGAAATGCATTATAGGAAAATAGTGAGGCGATTTCAGTGTAGGTGTTTGTGATTCAAGATATAGATAAACATCTCTGCATTTGACTCATTTGGGAATGTATTTTTCAGGGAGCTTAGAGGACATAAACTTTGGATAAGGAAGATTTTTAAAAGTGGTACAAATTGTATCATTTGAACCCCGTGGGCAATGACATGCACATATAGAATGAGTGGTGACCTAGTCAAGAAAGCTTAGTATAATTTAATGTGTTTTGAGAAATTTCAGGCTTGTCCACCACAATGGGACATATTTCTCTGTTTCTAGCTATTATTATTTTGCAACATGAACTCTGCCTACTAGTTAATCTGAATACTCCACATTTCCTGAGCACATGTAACACGTTACCAAATTTTAACCTTGGCTACCCCCTTTTAAAAATAGATTTTATTTTTTAGAACAGTTTTATATTTATGAAATAAATGAGAAGATAATACAGAGAGTTATACCCCATACCTTTTACAGGGTTTCCAGGTGGCTCAGTGGTAAAGAATTTGCCTGCCAATGCACGAGATGTGGATTAAATTTCTGGGTTGGGAAGAGCCCCTGGAGAAGGAAATGGCAAGCCATTCCAGTATTTTTGCCTGGAGAATTTCATGTACAAAGGAGCCTGGTGGGCTATAGTACATGGGATCACAAAGAGTTGGACACAACTGAGCTACTTTCACTTCACATACCTTATATACCCTATACCTCATCTCCCCTGTTGGACACTAGTAAGATACATTTATTAAAATAATGAACCAATATTTATACCTTATTTTATTTATTTTTATTATTTTAATTGGAGGCTAATTACAATATTGTGGTGGTTTTTGCCATACATTCACATGAATCAGCCATCAGTGTACATGTGTTCCCATCCTGACCCTCCCTCCCACCTCCTTCCCCATCCCATCCCTCAGGGTCATCCCAGTACACCAGCCCTGAGCACCCTGCCTCATGCATTAAACCTGTACTGGCTATCTATTTCACATATGGTAATATACATGTTTCAATGCTATTCTCTCAAATTATCCCACCCTCGCCTTCTCTCACAGAGTCCAACATCTGTTCTTTACATCTGTGTCTCTTTTGCTGTCTCGCATATAGGGTAATTATTACTATCTTTCTAAATTCCATATATATGTGTTAATATACTGTATTGGTGTTTTTCCTTCTGACTTACTTCGCTCTGTGTAATAGGCTCCAGTTTCATCCACCTCATTAGAACTGATTCAAATGCCTTCTTTTAAATAGCTGAGTGAAATTCCATTGTGTATATGTACCACAGCTTTCTTATCCATTCGTCTGCCAATGGAAATCTAGGTTGTTAACTAAAATCCATACTTTATCCATAATATCCTAGTTTTTAACGTAATGTCCTTTTTTATGTTCGTGATCCCATCCAAGATGCCGTATTACATTTAGTTGTCATGTCACTCGTGGCTCTTGTTTGTTATAGTATCTCAGACTTGTCTTGTTTTTTATGACCTTGACAGTTTTGGGGGATACTGGTCAGGTTATTTGTAGAATATATTTTTTAATTAATTAATTTATTTCAGTTGAAGGCTAATTACTTTACAATATTGCAGTGATTTTTGCCGTACATTGACATGAATCAGTCATGGGCACATGAGTTCCCCATCCAGAACCCCCCTCTCACCAACCCCTCCATGCCATCCCCCAAGCTTATCCCAGTGCAACAGCCCTGAGAACCCTGTCTCATGCATCAAACCTGGGCCGTGATCCGCTTCGGATATGATAATATACACGTTTCAATGCTACCCTCTCAAATCATCCCACCCTTGCCTTCTCCCACAGAGTCCAAGAGACTGTTCTTTACATCTGTGTCTCTTTTGCTGTCTCCCATATAGGGTCATTGTTACCATCTTTCTAAATTCCATATATATGCTTTAGTATACTATACTGGTGTTTTTCTTTCTGACTTACTTCACTCTGTATAATAGGCTCCAGTTTCATCCACCTCATTAGAACTGATTCAAATGCCTTCTTTTTAATGGCTGAGTAATATTCCATTGTGTATATGTACCACAGCTTTCTTATCCATTCGTCAGTTGATGGGCATCTAGGTTGCTTCCATGTCCTGGCTATTGTAAACAGTGCTGTGATGAACATTGGTGTACACGTGTCTCTTTCAGTTGTGGTTTCCTTAGTGTGTATGCCCAGCAGTGGGATTGCTGGGTTGTATGGCAGTTCTATTTCCAGTTTTTTAGGGAATTTCCACATTGGCTGTACTAGTTTGCATTCCCACTAACAGTGTAAGAGGGTTCCCTTTTCTCCACACCCTCTCCAGCATTTATTGTTTGTAGACTTTTTGATAGTTGCCATTCTGACTGGGGTGAGATGGTACCTCATTGTGGTTTTAATTTGCATTTCTCTGATAATTCTTGCCTCCTTTGTCAAAGATAAGGTGACTGTAGGTGTGTGGATTTATCTCTGGGCTTTCTGTTTTGTTCCATTGATCTATGTTTCTGTCTTTGTGACAGTACCATACTGTCTTGATAACTGTAGCTTTGTAGTATAGTCTAAAGTCAGGCAGGTTGATTCCTACAGTTCTATTCTTCTTTTTCTCAAGATTGCTTTGGCTATTTGAGGTTTTTTTGTATTTCCATACAAATAGTGAAATTATTTGTTTTAGTTCTGTGAAAAGTACCATTGGTAGCTTGATAGGGATTGCATTGAATCTATAGATTGCTTTGGGCAGTATACTCATTTTCACTATATTGATTCTTATGATCCATGAACATGGTATATTTCTCTATCTATTTGTGTCATCTTTGGTTTCTTTCATTGTAGAAAAGTCTTAATGAGATTTGTCTAATATTTTTCTCATGATAAAGCTTGGGTTATGAGTTCCTTGGAGGAAGACCAAAGAGATAAAGTGCTATTTTCATCACATCATATCAAGAATAGATGCTATCAACATGGTTATAACTGTTAACTTTGGCCTTTTGAGATAAAATGCTTACTCTGGTTTAGCTTCTTGTCTTGTCTCCTTTCCACCATTCCCTGATAACAACCTTCGATGAAGTCGTATTGAGCTTCACATACTTCATGCTGTTTCACCTTTTTAGACATGAAGTTCTTCTGTTTAGTTTTCCATCTTCACTTAGGTCATGTATTCATGTAGTTCATATCTTCTCTGGGGGTGCCTCTGTTCAGTCAGATTTAGTTAAGCCTCTTCTCTGTTGAAATAACAATGTCCATATTCCTATAAAGCACTTACTAAGCTGTTCAATAGCTGTTTTTACTTCTTCCACTTTCCCACTGAGCCTAATGTCCAGGACAAGAATATATACAGATGGCTAATAAACACATGAAAAGATGCTCAACGCCTCTCATTATTAGAGAAATGCAAATCAAAACTCAATGAGATATCACTTCACACCAGTCAGAATGGCCATCATCAAAAAAAAAATCTATAAACAAATAAATGACGGAGAGACTATGGAGATAAGGGAACCCTCTTGCATTGTTGGGTGGAATGTAAATTAGTATAGCCACTATAGTCTTCCCTGGTGGCTCAGCTGATAAAGTGTCTGCCTACAATGTAGGAGATGTAGGTTCAATCCCTGGGTCAGGAAGATCTCCTGGAGAAGGAATTGACAACCCACTCCAGTATTCTTTCCTGGAAAATCCCATGGATGTGGGAGCCTGGTAGGCTGCAGTCCATGGGATCTCAAAGAGTTGGACACAGTTGAGCGACTTCACTTTCACTTTCTATAGAGAACAGTATGGAGATTCCTTAAAAAACTAGGAATAAAAATAACATATGATCCAACAACCCTACTCCTGTGGGTATACTCTGAGGAAGCCATAATTGAAAAAGACACATGTACCGCAGTGTTCACTGCAGCACTATTTACACTTGGCAGAACAAGGAAGCAACCTAGATATCCATTGACAGATGAATGGGTAAAGAAGCTGTAGTACATATATACAATGGAATATTACTCAACCATAAAAGGGACACAGTTTAGATAGTTCTAATGAGGTGGGTAAACCTACAGACTATTATACAGAGTGAAATAAGTTAGCAAAACAAATATCATATATTTACACATATATAGGGAATCTAAATAAATGGTACTGATGAACCTATTTGCAAGGGCAGAAATGGAGACACAGACATAAAAAACAGACTTGTGGACACAATGGAGGAAGGAGAGGGAGAGATGGATTGAAAGAGTAACATTAAAGTGTGTACATTACCATATGTAAAATAGATAGCCAGTGAGAATTTGCTGTATGACACAGGGAGCTCAAACCTCGTGCTCTGTGACAATCTAGATGGATGGGATGTGGTTGGAGGTGGGAGAGAGGTTCAAAAATGTGGGTACATGTGTATACCTATGGCTGGTTCATATTAATGTATGGCAGAAACTAACACAATATTGTAAAGCAATTGTCATCCAGTTAAAAATAAGGGAAAAAAGGAACCATGTCTTGAGTTTGTATCCTCAACCAGCAAACAATGCCTCATACTTTGTGGGCACATAGTAAATGCTTATTAAAAGAATAAATGAATGAAGGAGTGAGTAAAAGAACTGTGAAATTTAAAGTTAACATAAACTCATCTATTACGTCTCACATAATTATTTCCCCTATAATTCACTATTAGAAGGAAGCCTATTTAAAAAGGGAAAAAAAGACATGTATCTGATACTTGTTGAAAATCTAGAACAGATGACTTTGAAGGAGTATTGTTTTACAGTCATATTTTTGCAGGACATATTTAGTCCTCTTTTTCTACATTGTGTGGTCATTGACATGCAGAATTATGATCATGTGCTCTTGTGAGATCTTTAATCATTTTAGGTTGAGGTTCTTCAAGTTTTAAAACAAAAGTGGTTTTCACCTTAATCCTGAGGTAATCAAAATTTCCTAAATCACATTAATCCATTTGTGAATCATTTTGGCTAATTGAAGGTCTGTTAGTTTTACTTGACATATTTTGTAGGGTCATATACACGGTGTTATAATAAGTATCTTTTTAATTACAATGATTTGTCTGCAGTCACTCTTCTTACCTCATTGGCCTCATTTTTGTGTGATGAACCTTTTGATAGGTTCCCTGTCTCAATATCATCAAGCTTTTCCTAATGATATGGGAAGCATTCATAGTATGTTTCCAGCAATCCAGATTGGGTTAAAAATAAAGGAGGAGGGGACACCAACCTTGATTTAATATTTTGTTGTATTGATAAAATTTAAATACAGCTTTATTTCCTCATTTGAAAGCCTTCAAATATTTTTTATGGCTATCTGGTAGCACTAGACACACGTGATACATTCCTAAAAGGAAGTAATCAAGTTCTTCATAGCAAAAGACCCCCAAATGCCAAAGCAGCAGCTTTTGTGGTTATTAAACCTATTCTTTTTTTTTTTTTTTACATTATCATGTTGGTTTTGCCATACATTGACGTGAATCCGCCATGGGTATACATGTGTTCCCCTTCCAGAACCCCCCGTCCCACCTCCCTCCCGATTCCATTTCTCTGGGTCACCCCAGTGCACCAGCCCTGAGCACCCTGAATTAAGCATCAAACCTGGGATGGCGATTGATTTCACATATGATAATTTACATGTTTCAATGCCATTCTCCCATATCATCCCACCCTTGCCCTCTCCCATGTAGTCCAAAAGACTGTTCTATACATCTGCGTCTCTTTTGCTGTCTCGCATACAGGGTTATCATTACCATCTTTCTAAATTCCACATATATGTGTTAGTATACTGTATTGTTGTTTTTCCTTCTGGCTTACTTCACTTTGTATAATAGGCTCCAGTTTCGTCCACCTCAGTAGAACTGATTCAAATGTATTGAAAATAATGTATATGTTGGTAAAATATAATGTTCCAGCAAAAGTCATTACCCACTTATTAACTTTTTATAAGAGTAATACTTAATATTAATGAAAATTCAACATTTGGATAGTGTTTACTTTTTTCTGATTGTATCTATACTTATATAAGTATAAAAGAGCAGTTCAGATACAATACCAGTTTGCATGACATAAGGAATGTGTATTGCTCCCAGTACATAATGCAAGAACATGAAATAATTCACAATATAGGTTTTTAAAGTTTCCAATATTGGGTGTATGCTTTTTGTCTTGAGTTCAGTTATTTGCGGATAACTGAATCTTATACTAAAATTCAAGAAAGAGGGTTTTTATTAAAAATATTTTAACATTGTTATTTAAACAAAGCAAGCAGATATAAATCCTGATATTTATAAATCTTTTACAAATTGTATTTATAAATCATTCAACTATGACAGGATGGCTTTAGTGTGTGTATATTTATGACAATTAATGGGTAGCTGCTCGAAAGTGCAGTAGTTCTAAAAATCAAAAGAAAACAAAGAGACAACTTTAGGTTTGTATTTTTGGTGTCAGTGAGTCATCTCTGCTAAATACAGAAAACAGTAAGGCCACAGTACCAAATCTTATCTATCACAGTTTATATCATAGTTAACGTAGTATTATTACAGGTAAGAGAGATGAGATACAGAAAATTTTATTCAGTGAGGATCTATATGTGATAGCCTGATATTGACTGCACAGTCCCCAAGGTGAGAAGAACCAGTGTCCTTCTCAGAATCATCATTTCTCCATGAAAATGCTCAATGTTATTCATTTCATTTCAGTCTTTTCATCTCACCAATTACAACTATAGCAAGCAACTTCCAAAGTGAATCTATTTAAACAGTCATTTGAACCAAGCCTTTTAAGCTGGTGCAGTCCTGGAAGTGAAATATTCAGTAATCATAAAGAATTAACTTGATTAATCTCAATTCTGAATTTTAAACATACACTCACCAGTCCTGAGTTTTGATGTATTTTGTTGTTCAACAAGTAGAATATACATTTTGAAAGTCTGTGAAATGTCATAATTGGATATTCTCAAACTTTGTTCCTTTAAGCTACATGTATTTCTCAATTGGATATAAAAAGAGAATATATTCATCACTGTGGCTACTGTATCAGAGTATTATCATTTTATTTCTTCCTCTTCATTTTTCCCAAAATGGTTTTTAAAACTAGATAACAGTGAAGAGATAGTTACTGTCAGCCTTCATTTTCTGATTATTACCTCTTTAAGAGAGATTATTTTTCATCTGCTGATTATGTTGGTGTGATAGGTTGCCCACTAATTTAAGTGGATTTTTCCCGAGGCAGAGAATATTTTCTTTGATGTTTTCATCACTCAGGGTTTCTTCCAAGAAATATGTATTCTCCACTGTCTTTGGTTATATTTTTCAGGCTATCAGAATAAATCTGTAATTATAACATATAAAGAGGAGATGTTTGAAAAATACCTGATGGTTGTTTATGAAGGCTTATGTGTAATATTCCATCAGGTCATAAATTAACCATGAGGTGGCATTGTTTTCAGAGTCATGGAAACCATTACATTTTTCTGTCTGGAACCACCAGGTTATTTACATTTTCACCCCATCTCCATAACATTAGCCAATTGGCAGTATTTTTATAGCATTAGATTTAATATTTGCTAAAATTTTTGTGTCAATAGTTTAGAATAATTCAGTTTTACTCTTATCATATGTCAATATCTGACTATCTGGGAAACTCATTGAGTGTTACATTGTATTATATTTTAAGAATTGATTATCTTGTTTTAATAATAGGGGGACCATTCCTAAAAGGGTTTAATCCGTTATTAGCTCCTAAGAGAGGTCACATTGCAAAGCCACTCAAGAGCATTGGTTACATCAGTGTGAGTTTATTCTATGTCTACAAAGAATTTAAAAAGAGAATAAAAGTCTTTCCATTGTATAATCGTCGTCTGAGTCAATTAATTATCCTAATACTACTAATACTGAATAAATATCTTAGAAAGATACGGTTATAACTAATTTATGGATTTAGCAAGAAAAGATTTGATTAGACTGAGGCTGACATTGTAGCAGAAGGAAGACTGAAATAGCTGGCAGAACATTTCTAGTTTTATTGTTAATCTGTGTAATATTATGCAAGTCATTTAGCTTCTCTCAATCTTAGCTTCTGCATCTGTAAAAGAAGGAAAAATATTTATTCTTATCATCATATATGTCCATCATAATCATTAAAAAGACTTAAAATTTTTAAGCACTTTATAAACGTAGTACAGTTACTAGGATTTTACATATTTAGGTTATAGAGATTGCTACTAAAATTTTTATAGGAAGAGAAGAAAATTTTATTTCTGTTGAGTACTCAGTATATATGATAACTGGCAAAACCATTGAACATAAAACAGAAAAATACATTCATACCTTGTGTTATATACTTTATACCATTTTTATTATTTAATAAAGTTTTGCATTGTCAGTAAGAATTAGTCTCATAAAAGATTTAAGGCAAGACTATAAGAACAAAATTAATATTATAGAAAATAATATAGGACATAACATGATAATACTAGTAAAGTAAAAATATTGTTTTAACTGTCTTACTTTGAGAAGATATTGAAAAAAGACTATGAATTCTCCACCACCAATTCTTCCCATCCATGGCAAAGGAGTTAAAATAAATGTGAAAATTCAAGATGATCAAAGAAAAGTTAATTAAAATGTCATCAGTGGGATCATGTATATATAGTGGCTAGTTATGTTTGACAACTGATTGTCTATTATTTTGGTACGAGTTCAGGAGGAATATTAAATACTTGCCCATGACTTGGATATTTCTAGCTCAGGGTATTGTTCTGTTCTAGGGAAATGGGTTCATATTGTTATATGGATACATACAATTAGCTGGAGTTATAAAAACAATTATTAAAAATATTACATATTTTATGACTGTACTCCTTCATCTTTTTACATCTTTTCTCATTTTGTTCATTTTAGATTAATATAAATTCTGAACATGTTACCTGAATTCTAAACATTCTTATTATAAACTCCTTGTATAGGTAACCACAAAGTTCTAGAAATTAAAAAATTAGTATACCATTCTGAAATACATTTATTTGGTTTTTAAATTAATGTCACTGAAAAATCTCTGCAATATAATAATTCAATGAATCCATGATAATTTAACACCAAATAAAGAGCTTATAGTATTGATCTCTCTGGGTTATTACATTTGCTTTTAAAGGTAAATGAAGCATTAACACCTGAGGCTACAGAATTAATCATAACAGTGTCATTGTAAAAGCCTCACTACTGTCGGTTTACTTCTAAGATAAAATAAAAGGCAGCCTACCTTTAAGTCAGATGATTAACTTACTAGAGCAGCAATGTGAGGTTTCCAGTTAGTTTCAACAAGGCACATTTCCCTGTGAGATTTCTGACTCCTATCTTGTACAGTTACCTTTTCAGTTATGTGATGTATCTTAATTTGCTGTGAATATTAAAAATATATCATTAAAAGAATTTATATAAAGCACAGTTGTCTATTGAAGATAGATACATACTTTAAATGAATCTTGGAGATGATCTGTCTTCATAGTCTCATAGAACTATCAAAGATGTAAAAGCAGAAAATTTTATCTGTTTCACTGAATGAAGAAATATTTTAGCCTGTTTGAGATTTCTTATTCACTGACCATCTTGTCACCTCTTAAATGGCTACTTCCTAAATTTCCTTATATTAAACTGTTTTCACTCAGATGATTAATATGTGTTGCTTTTTTTGCATGTTGATATGCAACTCCAATAATTTCTTAAAAAAAAACTTCAATCAAGACTAGCGAGATTAAAATTTAACATCTAAATAGCCCTGGAAAATAGAGTTCTAAAGCAATTTTGATGTCAGAGGTAAATAATAGTTTTTATGCATCAGTTTAAGAGTTCTAAGGAAAGATAGTATAAACATGACTCAGATGAATGTATTACTTTTCAACAAAAATTTTTTAACATTTACCCTCTACTTGCATTCGTCTTTAGTTTAAGAACCAGATGGACTTTGAAAACCAGGAAGGTCTGAGGTGGATGGAAAGATAAAGAAAGGCTACATTCATAAATACTATACCAGTCATCCAGAAATGTAGCTGGATCCTTCACGTTTACTCCTTAGGGAGGTTATTCTAGTAAGGAGATGACAAATATTTGCAGATTATGTTATCTGTGCTTTTGACACTCTGGTCAGTATACTTCTCCTATTTACAGAGAAATATATTAAATCCTAACAAATACTTTGTATAATTGATTAGATTTTCAAGTGATCTCTATGAGTATTTTAAGTCAAGGGATACTAAGTTGAAAAGAATCAATTATAAGAGCAATCCCTGGATATAAGGGGGACATTAAAACTTTTTTAGATGATCAGCTTTAATCAAAATATATTTTACTTTGCATATAGTATCTACATTTCAAAACAAGGGGGAAATTAGAGTTTCTGACAGTTGGCTAATACTTCCTAACATGTTTAAATGAATTTGAGCATGTATTCTCAATGATCTTTGTACAGGTATGTGTAGCAGCATCACTTTAATATACTTCTGTCTACTTCAGAGTAAGGCAAATATAATCTTCAGAATTGTTGCTGACTGCCTAAACATAAATGACCATTTATTCATCTTTTCTTTCTCTTATTCATTACCTTTCCAGAAACTTGAGATTCTCATGTGATGCCCTCTCCCTTTCTTTGGGGTTTGCTCTTCAGTATTTTTGAAAAGCAATTAAAAGCCTTATTTCAATAACTAATTTATACCATATGCAAAATTAAAAAATGATACCCAAGAATAAAACTCAGCTTTAGCAAAGAGGCTTTTAACAAAGAATCCTTGCATCTATTCCAGTGACTTCCCAGTGGTAGTTAAATAATTACCTGATTTGCTGTTTCTGCAGTTCTCAGCAAATGAAGCTTCTCTACTTAGGTTTTCTTGAATTCTCAAGAACTAAAGCAGTCATCAAGGAAAGGAAGGAAGGAAAGCAAGTACAACTTAACGTACACTGCCCAGTTAGTGGTTTGGTATTCAAATATATATGCGAGGGAGGAGGTTTGTAAAAACAAAAATTGTGGAAATATATTTTCAGTTTGTTTAAAGAACTCATAAAAGAAGTTTCTTTTTCTGAGATAAAGATGAAAAATGCACACAGGGACAGGTGGTGCCATTAGCCCTACTGTTGGGACTGAGAGATCAGTACCAAAGTGGCATCAGGGCAGGGAGGCATCAGCTTCAGTAATGGAGAGATGTCTGGGGGAAAGATTGCTCTATCACAGTGATGGGTTCCTAGCATGTTATAAATCGAAGATTGTTCTTTCCTGCCAGTGAAATGAGCAGCTCTTTCTCCTTTCCAGAATGAAATGTCAGATAGAGACAGAAAACAGATGAAAACAAAAAAAAGTAGGAGAAGATTTTATGTCTTTAACATAAATCTCCAGGAGGGGCAGAAAGATGGTGCAGTGCCAACCTCCAACTTAAACACGAAGTGAAGAAAATGCTCCCTTTTAGTAATTCCTTCTCATCCTAGCAAGCAGAATAGGTAGATGATGATAAAAATTCTCCACTTGGCTTGATGTAATTTAGTTCTTAATTTAAAAAAATCAGAAACAAAAATTTTAAAGAATTCACACTTTTTGTTTAGCATGAAAGATACGTTGGGTTGGAATGACATTCAGTTATAAGAAGGTACTGTATGTAGTAAAATGTATAGAGCCCAGGTCTTGATTTCTGGCTAACTGAAATTCTCCATCAGTAACCCTGCAATTTTAAGTAAGCTACTTGTTACCCTTTTTGAGTGTAATTTTCCTTATCAGTAAATTGTGATGATAAATTATTGGGAAAATTCCTGGGATTTCATATAAAAAGGACCTAGCACAGTGCTTTGTGCATTATAACTGAAAAATGTTAGTCTCTTTCCCTTTCCACTAGGCTATTAACTTATATAGCCAGCATTTTTCTTTTCCTAGAAATGGTTAACTGACCACAACAACTTTTTTTCTTGTTATTTTAAAAAATTAATATTATGTCAATATAATATCATCTAGGAGATATATATATATATATATATATCTCACTAACTTACCAAAACTGATAACGTTTTTAATAAACAAAATGAAACACACTTAATTTACAGAAGAAAAATTTCTAGCAAAGTATCTAGAGTAAATTTGTAATATGAGGAGGATGGTAACTTTATTCATCATCATTTTAGCCACAGATTGATTTTAAATGACCTGCCTAAAACCGCAGAGAGAATTATTAGCAGAGGTAGAAATGAGCAGCGAATTGTTTCTCTTTCCATCCAGCATAATCTTGTTTGAGTTATATGATTTGTAACTGGGCAAGCTAGATTCACATAGGGATTTTCCTTAAAAAAAAAAGACTCAGATATCTCTTTTAGGGAAACAAGAAAAGCATCAGGAAATCCTAATTGATTTACATGCAAATTAATCATCATACTTGTCAGCCAAATTATGCCAAATTTTAACTCCTGGAAGAGTAACATGTTGTTCCTTGACCTACTCTATTTTTAGGAGAGTAATTTCTATTTTTAGGAGAGTAATTTCCTCTCCAAGATGAGAATTATTGTAAAATCATGGAAGAAGATTCTTGTAAAATAACATGTTAAGACAGCAGTTCTCAAAGTATGGTTTAAGATTTGCCTGGGAGCCCCTAAGATACTTCCAGGAGGTCCACAAGGTCCCCTGCTTTTCCAATTACACATGTTTATAAAGCTGAATTTTCTCCCTGTATTTCATCCAGAACAACATCGTGCATTAGATTGAATAGAGAAGTCAATAGACGATCCATCTGTCTTCTAGATTTACAAAAATGTAAAAGAAAGTCATTCTTGCAAAATGTTAAAAAATGTAATTTTTGTTTGTAAGATAGTTTTTTCATAAAATGTGTTTTTTTGTTAATATATATTGGTTTTATTATTGTTATTTTAAGCAGATTAATAATCTGGAAAGTGGTTCTAAGACCAAAAAACTCTCAGAACTGCTAAAATAAGATACAATGATTTTTATTTGTGTTTAGAGGTTAGATCATCTCATAATTTATATATATATATATATATATAGCCTGATTATTAAAGTAAAATATGTTAGAGAACATTTGAGGATCTACACAAATGCAAATATAAGTCTATATTTCTACCATCCAGAGGTATTGCATGATCTTCCTTCTTTTCTTCTATGTATACATCTACCTATTTATTTAAGCAAAATTGTAATTATAAGGTATACATATGTCTCCATTCTTTTTTCATTTAACTTAATTTAACTTTATATAATTAATACTTTTGCAGTATTTTTCATAATCTTCAGAAACATGCTATTTACTAATGCTATAATGATTCCTTATATGTCATCTTTAACATTCTGTTAATGGAGGTGATGTTATTATCATCTTCATCATCATCATCACTCTTGTCATTATATTCAACACTTATTGAGTCTTAGTTATGGTTTAGGCACTGTGCTAAACTCTTAACATGCCTTATTGCATTTAATTCATTTTTGAGATGTTTAGCTATTTCATCTAGGAAATAATCTTACTTTGTGTCCCTTGAAATCTTTCTATCATAAGATCTACTTGACAGATTATATGTAAAAGGCAATGAGGTATATTGGACCATCTCTTTCTTTTAGTAAATAAGAAGCAAAGAGGAAAATGTCTAATTATTATACTCAACTCATTCTAATGAATGCTATCTATGTAAAAATACTGTGATTATGTTTTTTTTCTGCTTCTATTTGATGTGATTAGTTAAGGCCCTCTCTCCCTCCACTACCCTCTCTTCAGAATTCCTGGGATGGAGGAATTTGCTCTATTTAGTTTGGTTGGAAATGCCACAGATATGGGTCCAGATCTGGTAGGGACCAGGAAGCCTTAAACTCAGAGAAATTCCACCTCATAAATATGAAGTGTATTGATAATTCCAGTCAAATGTGTTAAGAATGCATTCCAGTGGTGATAAGGACAATCAGGCAGGAGAATATGGATGGCTCAGGACAAGCTATCAATGAGGGTTGTGGAGTAGTAATGTCATTTACTACATATTGAACAAAGAAATATTTTTACAAGATAAGGTGCCAACATAGAAATTATGAGTATTGGTTGCCTCATTTTTTGTATAGTTCTTTTTGAAATATTTTATCAGAAATTTATTCATACTTTGTAAGCTTGACTTTGCACCTTTGACTTTTTTGAGTGTATTTAGTCACATTCTAAATGGCTCAGACATGAGGAAACTTAAAGCACATGTTTATTGAAGGGTAAAACTCTGAGAAACAGTTTTCTGTAGCTGAATTAGAAATTTGTTATATTTTTCCCTTTGTCAATGTAACCAGCGAATTTGATTTAATTAGATAAGAAAATTAGAGGTGAATTAGATTTTGCCTCTCGTGTGCATGTGCAGTACCATTTGAAATAAGTGATTATTTTTCATTGTGATCAAGATTATATATTATAAATATTTTAAATTCTATACCCTATACTTTATGCATGTATTTTTTAAAATGTAACTTCTTAAGAGAAAATCAGATTAGAAGTATAGCAGCTAGGATTAAGAAAGAGTTCTTAAAATCAATGATTAAAATGCATGAGGGAACAAGAATACTTAGTCTAACACATTTTCCTGGGTATGTATTTATGTGCCATGCTTAACTTCAGAGTTTTATTCTTTAAACAACTTTATAAAACAAAATATTTTTTCAGAATATACCATGTTGGTCATGACAAGACTTATTAAACATTTAAATAGCGTTATTCAGTACATCATTAAAATGCATATACACATTGTTAACTTTAGATGGTCTATCCCTATATTTGAAATAAAGTGTTATTAATGTGCTGAGTTGAGGAGGTTTTGACTAAACTTTGAATGGGTTTATTGTCATCTAATATTTTGGGAATCTTCTATTCTTTAAGGATACTGAAGGGAATTTTTGTTTCTATGGATGATTGTGACATGCACATTTAAATGTGAAATACTTAATGGAATCGTGAATAAATGGGAGCAGATTTGTCTGTCAAAAATTAAATAGCAGTATTCTTTGACTAATATAAAAATATAATCTAAAATAGTTTTAGCCATTTCATACAGGTGACATCTGTGCTTAAATATAATTTTTCTCTCCCTGTTTTGGCATGGCTGTTAATTACTTACTCAATATAGTTCAACATTTAGTTAATAAATATGTCAAGCTTTTACCATGGTGTTCTTTTTGAAGAATTGTGAATTTGCAATTAGTTTTAGATTTACAACATGGTGACAGACAGTGCTGTATAAATAGAGGTTAAACACACAATTTGCATATTAATTTCATGATTCATTTATTCAGTGATTTATGTGGGTATAGATTGTATTTAATCTCTGTGCTGTAGTTGTTTCAGGCATGACAAACAGAATCACTGTATTAGTAGAGAAGTAATGATGTCTGTATTGAACTACAAAAGTTGAGAGGAAGATGAGAAACATTTGGAAACATGATTCATTATCTTTAATACTCTCTGGGAGGCAAGTGAAAAGCAATAATGGATTTTTAGAAGTTTGACAATACTGAGTGGGGAAGGAGGGAATTTAACCAGCTAGCTCAGTTCCTTGCACATAGTAAATACTATAACATTTGTTAAATTGCAACGACTTAAAGTTGAAGATCATGATATATTTTTGTCTGGATAAAATTTAAGTTAAACTTTGAGAAGTTTAAGCAATTTCTTTTAACTGGCTTCAGTTAGTTAACCTTGTTCCTCACAACAGGTATACCCACATATTTTTAAGACTCCATATTTTTATTTTTTAAAGTATGATCCCTCATTTATAGGAGACTTAGAAAATACAGAACAAAGTTACATATAGCTCCACTATATATTACAATTATTTTTAAGTATAGAAATTTAAGAATTTTAGCTGGAATTTTAATATCAAACTCTCAAAAATTAATAGAACGAATAGAAAGAAAAATAGAGATATAGCAGGCCTGAAAAGCACTATGAACCAATTCAACATAGTTAAGATTTATACAGTTTGCAAATAACAAAAGGATACTAATTCTGTTCAAGCTCCCATAGACTATAAACCAGGAGACAGACACTGGAACATGTCCAGGGACATAAAGAAAGGTGCAATAATTTCATGGTCTAAAAGTATTGAAATCATACAGAGCCTGTTCTTTTATCACTGTGAAATTAGGTTAGAAATCAATATCAAAAAATATGTGAAAATAATGCATGTATTTTCAAGTTCAGTATGACATTTACCAAGACAGATCTTTGACTTAGCCATTGAAAGCCTCCATAAAGTTAAGAAATTAAAAAAAACACAGAGAATGACTGCAGAGAAGAAAGCATTTAAATGGGAAATTAATATCAAAATGAGAAATTAATATAAAATACTTTTAAACACCATGTAATTGGAAATTAAATGTCCATTTTTAAATCAAATCCCTTATGATTATACAGTGGAAGTGAGCAGTAGTTTAAAGGGACTAGATCTGATAGACAGAATGCCTGATGAACTATGGATGGAGGTTTGTGACACTGTACAGGAGACAGGGATTAAAACCATCCCCAAGGAAAAGAAATGCAAAAGAGCAAAATGGCTGTCTGGGGAGGCCTAACAAAAAGCTGTGAAGAGAAGAGAAGTGAAAAGCAAAGGAGAAAAGGAAAGATATTCCCATATGAATGCAAAGTTTCAGAGAAAAGCAAGGAGAGATAAGAAAGCCTTACTCAGCAATCAATGCAAAGAAACAGAGGAAAATAATAGAATGGGAAAGACTAGAGATCTCTTCAAGAAAATGAAAGATACCAAGGGAATATTTTATTCAAAGATGAGCTCAATAAAGGACAGAAATGGTATGGACCTAACAGAAGCAGAAGATATTAAGAAGAGGTGGCAAGAATACACAGACGAACTGTACAAAAAAGATCTTCATGACCCAGATAATCACGATGGTGTGACCATTCACCTAGAGCCAGACATCCTGGAATGTAAAGTCAAGTGGGCCTTAGAAAGCATCAGTACAAACAAAGCTACTGGAGGTGATGGAATTCCAGTTGAGCTAGTTCAGATCCTGAAAGATGATGCTGTGAAAGTGATGCACTCAATATGCCAGCAAATTTGGAAAACTCAGCAGTGGTCACAGGACTGGAAACGGTTAGTTTTCATTCCAATCCCAAAGAAAGGCAGTGCCAAGGAATGCTCGAACTACTGCACAATTGCACTCATCTCACATGCTTATAAAGTAATGCTCAAAGTTCTCCAAGCCAGGCTTCAGCAATACGTGAACAGTGAACTTCCAGATGTTCAAGCTGGTTTTAGAAAAGGCATAGGAACCAGAGATCAAATTTCCAACACCCACTGGATCATTGAAAAAGTAAGAGAGTTCCAGAAAAACATCTTATTTCTGTTTTATTGACTATGCCAAAGCTTTTGACTGTGTGGGTCACAATAAACTGTTGAAAATTCTGAAAGAGATGAAAATACCAGACCACCTGACTTGCCTCTTGAGAAACCTGTATGCAGGTCAGGAGCAACAGTTAGAACTGGACATGGAACAACAGACTGGTTCCAAATAGGAAAAAGAGTATGTCAAGGCTGTATATTGTCACCCTGTTTATTTAACTTATATGCAGAGTACATCATGAGAAATGCTGGTCTGGAAGAAGCACAAGCTGGAATCAAGATTGCTGGGAGAAATATCAATAATCTCAGATATGCAGATGATACCACCCTTATGACAGAAAGTGAAGAGGAACTAAAAAGCATCTTGAAAGTGAAAGAGGAGAGAGAAAAAGTTGGCTTAAAGCTCAACATTCAGAAAACTAAGATCATGGCATCTGGTTCCATCAGTTCATGGGAAATAGATGGGAAAACAGTGAATACAATGTCAGACTTTATTTTGGGGGGCTCCAAAATCACTGTAGATGGTGATTGCAGCCATGAAATTAAAAGACGCTTACTCCTTGGAAGGAAAGTTACGACCAACCTAGATAGCATATTTAAAAGCAGAGACATTACTTTGCCAACAAAGGTCCATCTACTCAAGGCTATTGTTTCTCCAGTAGTCATGTATGGATGTGAGAGTTGGACGGTGAAGAAAGATGAGCACCAAAGAACTGATACTTTTGAACTGTGGTGTTGGAGAAGACTCTTGAGAGTCCTTTGGACTGTAATAAGATCCAACCAGTCCATCCCAAAGGAGATTAGTCCTGGGTGTTCTTTGGAAGGACTGATGTTGAAACTGAACCTCCAATACTTTGGACACCTCATATGAAGAGTTGACTCATTGGAAAAGACCCTAATGCTGGGAAGGATTGGGGGCTGGAGGAAAAGGGGAGGACAGAGGATGAGATGGCTAGATGGCATCATTGAGTTGATGAACATGGGTTTGGGTAGATTCCAGGAGTTGGTGATGGACAGGGAGGCCTGGTGTGCTGCGATTCATGGGATTGCAGAGAGTTGGACAATACTGAGCGACTGAACGAACAGAGCTGACATGAATCAGTCATGGGTCAGATGTGTCCCCTATCTTGACCCCCCCCCCACCTCTCTCCCCATCCCATCCCTCAGGGTTTTAGTGCCCTGTTTCATTCATTGAACTTGGACTTGTGAACTATTTCACATACGGTAATATACACATTTCCATTACAATGTTGTGTTAGTTTCTGGTGTGCAACAAAGTGAATCAGCTGTATTTATATGTATTTCCCCTCTCTTTGAAGCTTCCTTCCCACTGTCCAGTTCATTATTAACGCTTGGTATAATCTATCTTTTTTTAGTATTCTCGTGTATATAATGAAGACATTTAAAATTATCAGAAGGGAAAATATGTGTCTGCATGGATATTTTTAAATTAATTTTTATTGGAATATATTTGCTGTACAATGTTGTGTTTCTGCTATACAGCAAAGTGAATCAGTTACACATATATGTATAGCCCCTCGTTTTTAGATTTTCTTCCCATTTAGGTTTTCTCAGGGAAGTGAATAGAATTCCTATACTATACAATAGGTTCTCATTGTACTCAGTTGCTCAGTCGTGTCCGACTCTTTGCAACCCTATACACTGCATCCTGACAGGCTCCTCTGTTCATGGGATTTTTCTGCCAAGAATACTAGAATTGTTCACCGTTTCTTCCTCCAGGGAATCTTCCTAACTCAGGGATCCAACCCATGTCTCCTGTGTCTCCTGCATTGCAGGCGGATTCTTTACTACTGAGCCACCAGGGAAGCCCAGGTTCATATTAGTAATCTATTTTATGCATAGTTGCTAAGTGATTTCTGACTCTTTGTAACCCCATGGACTATAGCCTGCCAGGCTATCAATTTATATTTCTGTTCTTCCTGGGACAGTTTGGTAGTTTATGTTTTTCTAGCTTTGGTCCAAATTTTAAAAATTACTCACAGTATTATCTTACATTTTATTTTTTAAAATTTATTTATTTTAATTGGAGAACAATTAAAAAGCAGAGACATTACTTTGCCAACAAAGGTCTGTCTTGTCAAAGGTATGGTTTTTCCAGTAGTCATGTATGGATGTGAGAGTTGGACTATAAAGAAATTTGAGCACCAAAGATTTGATGCTTTTGAACTGTGATGTTGGAGAAGACTCTTGAGAGTCCCTTGGCCTGCAAGTAGATCCAACCAGTCCATCCTAAAAGAAATCAATCCTGAATTTTCATTGGAAGGACTGATGCTAAAGCTGAAACTTTAACCATCTGATGTGAAGAGCTGACTCATTAGAAAAGACCCTGATGCTGGGTACGATTGAAGGTATGAAGAGAAGGGGACAAATAGGATGAAATGGTTGGATGTTATCACTGACCTGATGGATATGAGTTTGAACAAGCTCTGGGAGGTGGTGATGGACAGGGAGGCCTCTTGTGCTGCAGTCCATGGGGTTGCAAAGAGTCAGACACGACTGAGTGCCTGAAGTGAACTGAACTTTCATCACTTTAAATATATCATGCTATTCCCTTCTAGATTGTAGAATTTCTGTTGAGAAATCAGCTGATAACTTTATGGGAGTTGCCTTGTGTGTTATTTGTCATTTTTCCCTTGTTGCTTTTAATATTTTATCTTTGACTTTACTTTTAGTATATTTGATTACTATGTGTCTCAGTATGTTCCCTCTTGGTTTTATCCTGCCTGGGACTCTGCATTTCCAGAATTTCATACACTGTTTCCTTTCCCATATCAGGGAAGTTTTCAGCTACTATATTTTCAGATATTTTCTTGAGTCCTTTCTCTCTCCCTTCTCCTTCTGGGACCCCTCTAATGCAAATGTTGGTGTGTTTAATGTTGTTTCCGAGGTCTCTTGGGCTGAATTATTTTTTTTTTCATTTTTTTTTCTATATTCTGTTTTGTGGCAGTGCTTTCCAGCATTCTTCCTTCCAGGTCACTTATCTGTTCTTCTACTTCAGGTATTCTGCTGTTGTTTCCTTCTTGTGTATTGTTCATCTCCGCTTGTTTGTTCTTTAGTTCTTCTAGGTCCTTGATAAACATTTCTTGCATCTTCTACATTATTTTCCCAAGAAACTGGATCATCTTCACTGCAATTTTTCTGATTTCTTTTTCTTGGAGATTGCCCATCTCCAATTCATTTAGTTGTTTTTCTGGGGTTTTATCTTGTCCCTTCATCTGGGACATAGCCATCTGCCTTTCATTTTGATTAACTTTCTGTGATGTGATTTTCCTTCTGATGGCTTACTGCAGGATTGTAGTTCTTGCTTCTTCTCTTTGCCCTCTGGTGTATGAAGCTAGGAGGCTTGTGTCAACTTTCTGAAGGGAGGGACTGGCTGCAGGAAAAGCTGGATCTTGCTCTGGTGGGCAGGGCTGTGCTCTGTAAGACCTTAATCCAACTGTCTGCTGATAATGGTACTGCACTCCCTCCCTGTAGTTGTTTGGCCTGAGAGTACCCAGTCCTAGAGTCTCCGTGTTCTATGGTAGGGTTAGTGGAAATCTCCAAAAGGAGTTATGACAAAGGACACCTTCCATGACTTCTGCTGCCAGTGCCCCCATACCCATGGTGAACCATTGCTGACCTACGCCTTCACAGGAGACCCTGCCACACTAGAAGGTACATCTGGTTCAGCCTCCTGTGGGGTCACTGCTCCTGGTGTGCACAAGACTCTGTGCCCTCCTAGAGTGGAGTCCCTGTTGCTCCCACTTCTGTGGAGGTCCTGTAATAAAATCCTGCTGGCCTTCAAAGTCAGATTCCCTGGGGATTCCTAGTCCCTTTGCCAGATCCCCTTGCTGGGAAGCCTGATATGGGACTCAGAATGTTCACAACAATGGGAGAACTTCTTTGGTATTATTGTCCTCTACTTTGTGGGCTAACCACCTGGCGAGTATGGAATTTGGTTTTATCAGGATTATACCCCTCCTTCTATCTTGTTACAGTTCTCCTTTGTCTTTGAATGTGGGGTGTCTTTTTTTTTGATGAGTTCCCATATCCTTCTGTCCATGGTTGTTCAACAGCTAATTGCAGTTTCAGTGCTATTGCAGGTGGAGGTGAGCACGTGTTCTTCTCCTCTGCCACCTTGATCCAGTCTCCTTGAATTCTCTTTCTATCCATTCTTGTGCCCTTATTTGATATTCTTGGCCATATTGATGCAATGTCACAAAGAGTTGGACATGACTAAGCAACAGCCATAGCAAGATAAGAGATTTTGTTCCTGCTCATTTGTATATGAGATGTTATGTATTTGAAGGATTGAAATATGTTGCATCATGTAATTAAAAAAATATCTTTCAAGTTTGTAGTGTATATGGGTCAGCTTTAAATTGATGTACTTAAGGTTATCAACATATTTCAATGTGAGAAATTACCTTCCTGACTTAAGACTATACTACAAAATTATAGTCATCAGACAGTATTGTATGTTACTGGCACAAAGACAGAAATATAGATCAGGGGATCAAAATAGAAAGTCCAGAGATAAATCCGTGCACCTATGGATACCTTATCTTTGACAAAAGAAGCAAAAATATACAGAGGAGAAAAGACAGTCTCTTCAATAAGTGGTGCTGGAAATACTGGTCAACCACATGTAAAAGAATGAAACTAGAACAATTTCTAACACCATACACAAAAATAAACTCAAAATGGATTAAAGATCTAAATTTAAGACCAGAAACTATAAAACTCTTAAATGAAAACATAGGCAAAACACTCTGACATAAATCACAGCAAAATTTTCTATGACCCACCTCCTAGAGTAATGGAAATAAAAGCAAAAATAATCACATGGGATCTAATTAAACTTAAAAACATGCACAATGAAGGAAATTATAAGCAAGATAGAAATGCAGCCTTTAGAATGGGAGAAAATAATAGCAAAGGAAACAACTGATAATAATTAATCTCTAAAACATACACATAGTTCATGCAGCTCAATACCAGAGAAATGAACAATCCAATCAAAACGTGGGCAAAATAACTAAACAGACGTTTTTCCAAAGAAGACATATAGATAGTTAATAAACACATGGAAAGATGGGCAACATCACTCAGTATTAGAGAAATGTAAATCCCAACCTCAATTAAGTATCATCTCATGCCAGTAAGAATGGCTACCATCAAAAAGTCTACAAACAGTAGATGCTGGAGAGGGTGTGGAGAGAAGGGAACCCTCTTACACTGTTGGTGGGAAGGCAAAGTGGTACAGTCCCTATGGAGAACAGTATGGAGATTCCTTAAAAAACTGGAAATATAACTGCCATCCGACCTAGCAATCCCACTGCTGGGCATTCACACCAAGGAAACCAGAACTGAAAGAGACATGTGTACCCCAATGTTCATTGCAGCACTGTTTACAATAGTTAGGAATTGGAAGCAACCTATAATTGGCAGGTGAATGGATAAGGAAGATGTGGTACATATACACAATGGAATATTACTGAGCTATAAAAAGGAACTCATTTGAGTCAGTTCTAATGAGTTGAATGAAACTAGAGCCTATCATACAGAGTGAAGTAACTCAGAAAGAGAAACACTAATACAGTATATTAATGGATATATATGGAATTTAAAAAGACAGTAATGATGATCCTATATGCAAGGCAGCAAAAGAGATCCAGATGTAAAGAAGAGACTTTCGGATTCTGTGGGAGAAGGCGAGGGTGGGATGATTTGAGTGAATAGCATTGAAAGATGTATATTGCCGTATATGAAATAGGTGACCAGTAGAAGTTTGATGGATGAAGCAGGGCACTCAAAGCTGGTGCTCTGGGACAAACCAGAAGAATGGGGTGGGGAGAGAGGTGGGAGGGGGTTTCAGGATGGGAGGACACATGTGCACCTATGACTGATTCAAGTTGATGTATGGCAAAAACCACAACAGTATTATAAACTAATTATCCTCTAATTTTAAAAGCATAATTAATTTTAAGAAAAGATCTATTTAAGATAGGTTAATTCTTTATCTGCTCTGATTGCTGTGGCCAAGACTTCCAAAACTATGTTGAATAGTAGTGTTGAGAGTGGGCACCCTTGTCTTGTTCCTGACTTCAGGGGAAATGCTTTCAGTTTTTCACCATTGAGGATAATGTTTGCTGTGGGTTTGTCATATATAGCTTTTATTACATTGAGGTATGTTCCTTCTATTCCTGCTTTTTGGAGGGTTTTTTATCATAAATGGATGTTGAATTTTGTCAAAGGCTTTCTCTGCATCTATTTAGATAATCATGTGGTTTTTATTTTTCAATTTGTTAATGTGGTGTATTACATTGATTGATTTGCGAATATTGAAGAATCCTTGCATCCCTGGGTTAAAGCCTACTTGATCATGATGTATGATCTTTTGAATGTGTTGTTGTATTCTATTTGCTAGAATTTTGTTAAGGATTTTTGCATCTATGTTCATCAGTGATATTGGCCTGTAGTTTTCTTTTTTTGTGGCGTCTTTGTCGGGTTTTGGAATTAGGGTGATGGTGGCCTCATAGAATGAGTTTGGAAGTTTACCTTCCTCTGCAATTATCTGGAAGAGTTTGAGTAGAATACTTGTTAGCTCTTCTCTAAATTTTTTGTAGAATTCAGCTGTGAAGCCATCTGGTCCTGGGCTTTTATTTGTTGGAAGATTTCTGATTACAGTTTCAATTTCCGTGCTTGTGATGGGTCTATTAATATTATCTATCTCTTCCTGGTTTAGTCTTGGAAAGTTGTACTTTTCTAGGAATTTGTCCATTTCATCCAGCTTGTCCAGTTTATTTGCATATAGTTGCTGATAATAGTCTCTTATGATCCTTAGTATTTCTGTGTTTTCTGTTGTGATCTCTCCGTTTTCATTTCTAATTCTGTTGATTTGGTTCTTCTCCCTTAGTTTCTTGATGAGTCTGGCTAATGGTTTGTCAATTTTACTTATCTTCTTAAAGAACCAGCTTTTGGCTTTGTTGATTTTTGTTATGGTCTCTTTTGTTTCCTTTGCATTTATTTCTGCCCTGATCTTTAAGATTTCTTTCCTTCTACTAGCCCTGGGCTTCTGCATTTCTTCCTTTTCTAGTTGCTTTAGGTGTAAAGTTAGGTTATTTATTTGACTTTTTTCTTTGTTTCCTGAGGTGAGCTTGTATTGCTATGAACTTTCCCCCTTAGGACTGCTTTTACTGTGTCCCATAGGTTTTGGGTTGTTGTGTTTTCATTTTCATTCATTTCTATGCCTATTTTGATTTTTTTTATTTCTTCAGTGATTTGTTGGTTATTCAGCAGTGTGTTGTTGAGCCTCCATATGTTGGAATTTTTAAATGGTTTTCTCCTGTAATTGATATCTAATCTCACTGCATTGTAGTCAGAATGATGCTTGGAATGATTTCAATATTTTTGAATTTACCAAGGCTAGATTGATGACCCAGGATGTGATCTATTCTGGAGAAGGTCCTGTGTGCTACTATTCAACATAGTTTTGGAAGTCTTGGCCACAGCAATCAGAGCAGATAAAGAAATTAAAGGGATCCAGATTGGAAAAGAAGAAGTAAAACTCTCTCTGTTTGCAGCTGACATGATCCTCTACATAGAAAACCCTAAAGACTCTACCAGAAAATTACTAGAGCTAATCAGTGAATATAGTAAAGTTTCAGGATACAAAATCAACACACAGAAATCCCTGGCATTCCTATACACTAACAATGAGAAAACAGAAAGAGAAATTAAGGAAACAATTCCATTCACCATCAAAACAAAAAGAATAAAATACTTAGGAGTATTTCTACCTAAAGAAACCAAAGACTTATATATATAGAAAACTATAAAACACTGATGAAAGAAATCAAAGAGGACACAAATAGATGGAGAAATATACCATGTTCGTGGATTGGAAGAATCAATAGAGTGAAAATGATTAACACTACCCAAAGCAATCTATAGATTCAATGCAATTCCTATCAAGCTACCAGAGGTCTTTTTCAGAGAATTAGAACAAATAATTTCACAATCTGTATGGAAATAGAAAAAAACCTCGTATAGCCAAAGCAATCTTGAGAAAGAATAATGGAACTGGAGGAATCAACCTACCTGACTTTAGGCTATACTACAAATCCACAGTCATTAAGATAGTATGGTACTGGCACAAAGACAGAAATATAGATCAGTGGAACAAAAGAGAAAGCCCAGAGATAAATCCACACACCTATGGACACCTTATCTTTGACAAAGGAGGCAAGAATATACAATTGAGAAAAGACAACCTCTTTAACAAGTGGTGCTGGGAAAACTGGACAGCCACTTGTAAAAGAATGAAACTAGAACACTTTCTAACACCGTACACAAAAATAAACTCAAAATGGATCAAAGATCTAATCATGAGACCAGAAACTACAAAACTCCTAGAGGATAACATAGGCAAAACACTCTCTGACATAAACCAAAGCAGGATCTTCTATGACCCACCTCCTAGAATATTGGAAATAAAAGCACGAATAAACAAATGGGACCTAATTAAAATTAAAAGCTTCTGCACAACAAAGGAACCTATAAGCAAGGTGAAAAGACAGCCTTCAGAATGGGAGAAAATAATGGCAAACCAAGCAACTGACAAACAATTAATCTCAAAAATATACAAGTAACTCCTGCAGCTCCATTCTAGAAAAATAAACGACCCAATCAAAAAGTTGGCCAAAGAACTAAACAGACATTTCTCCAAAGAAAACATAAAAATGGCTAACAAACACATGAAAAGATGCTCAACATCACTCATTATCAGAGAAATGCAAATCAAAACCACAATGAGGTACCACTTTACACCAGTCAGAATGGCTGCCATCCAAAA
>ML663483.1:596987-690906 GCA_007570785.1 Antilocapra americana | reverse complement strand
CATATACACAATGGAATATTACTCAGCATTAAAAAAATTAATTTGAATCAGTTCTACTCAGGAGGACGGAACTGGAGCCTATTATCCAGAGTGAAGTAAGCCAGAAGGTAAAACAACAATACAGTATACTAACACATATATATGGAATTTAGAAAGATGGTAACGAGAACCCAGTATGCGAGACAGCAAAAGGAACGCAGATGTATAGAACAAACTCGTGGACTCTGTGGAAGAGGGCAAGGGTGGGATGATATGGGAGAATGGCATTAAAACATGTTAATTATCATATGTGAAATCATTCACCAGCCCAGGGCTGATCCTCGGGGCTGGTGCAACGAGATGACCCAGGGGGAGGGAATGGGGAGGGAGGAGGGAGGGGGGTTCTTGAGGGGGAGCATATGTAAACCCATGGCGGTTTCATGTCAATGTATGGCAGCACCAACACAATAAAGAAAATTTAAAAAAAAAGATAGGTTAATTCTGTATGCCTATCTATTTTTTCAAAATCAAACCTTATGATAAAGCAGTTTAAATCAGATAAAATATGATAGTTGTGTTAATATTCCTGGAGCAGCTTATGGTCTTCAAGTTGACCTCATTTTCTTCCATTTGCACTATTGTGGAAAATACTTAGTGCTCAGAGATTGACCTTTGTTCTCAAGAAGATCATGCCCTACAAAGCTGATATTTTCAAGACCCTCTTCTATGTGAAGGTATAGATGTAAAACATATAAATACTCAGCAAGGACTGTGGAATGCTTTTATAAGGTCACTGAGAAGAGTTCAGCCAACAGGTAAACTACTTTTGCTATCTTTCTATTAAGCATGTACTTTTCCAAGCTACTAGTGTTAATGTTTAGTGTAAGAATTGGAATTTTTGACGTGAGATTCTAGTGGCATGAAATAATAACAGAAACCAGGCACTATTTATTTAATTTAATAAAGTAAATCTATTCAGTACAGTAATTCCTCTAGATATGAAACCTCAAGTTGCAAACTTTCAAAGATGTGACCATGCGTTCATATGTTAAGTCACATATGTTAGTTCACTTGTCTGGCATATATTGTCATGTGTGTGCGACCTCTGCAAGTGGTTGTGCTTTTGTGTCCTTTATTGTATAGTACTGAATAGAGTATAATAGTACCGTATCTTTATTTCAAATCTAGGATGTCTGGAGGCAAGGGTAAAAGCAGTGGTGATGTAGCTGGTAATGCTGAAGAACCAAAGTTTACGACACAGGAACTGGCCAGGGGATTTTCTTTATTTAAGTAGGCACTGTTCCTTTTTGAGGCATAGGACCTGAATGTAGAACAGTACAGGAAGGTTACAGCAGCCATTCAGAATGCAATCCAACCCTACCATGTTATCTATGATGAGAAAAAGAGCTACTATCCAGACATCACTGGGTCTTTTTTTCAAGAGGGTAGATAGCATTAAATGCAGCAAGGCACCTGGACCTGTGCTGTCAATGTCAGGTGTGAGTTAAATTGCCGCTTGCCCTCCATCTCTTATTGCTGATTATCCTTCAGCTCTACCATCCCCCACCTTCTCTCCCTCCTCCAGTCAGTAACTCTTTTTGCCTGTTCACTGTTCACTCAATGCCAACCGCTATATGCCAGCTATTGTACTGTCCTACTATACTTTTCAAAGTACTGTACTGTAAGATTAAAAATATTTTCATTTTGTTTGTTTTTATGTAATATTTGTACAAAAAGTGTTATAAACCTATTATAACACAGTTATATATAGACGATTGTGTTAGTTGGGTACATTGGATAACTTTATTGGACTTACAAAGTGTATTTACAAATGTCCTCTCAGAATGGAGTTCATTCTTATGTAGGGGACCTATGTATGCTTTTATTTAATATCTTTTTATACAAGGGCTTCTGTGATAGCTCAGCTGGTAAAGATTATGCCTGCAATGTGGGAGTCCTGGGTTCGATCCCTGGGTTGGGAAGATCCCCTGGCAAAGGGAAAGGCTACTCAATCCAATATTCTTGCCTGGAGAATTCCATGGACTCTATGGTTTATGGGGTCACAAAAAGTCGGACACGACTGAGCGACTTTCACTTTCCTTTTTCCTTTTTACATACTCCAACGATCTCATTTAACTCTCCAAATACTCCCTCAATAAGGTATTATTGCTTCCCTTTTGCAGATGAAAATTCTGAGCCTCTGAGAAATTAAGTGCCTTGCCTCCTGGCCAATTTATGAGGATTAGATTCCAAATGGGGGCTCCAAAGACTTACTTTTTCTTTCACATCATGTTTTTTCCTGTTAAGGGAAGGAGTTTATGTATTTGCAAAGTTACCTGAAATATCCTAACGAGTAAAAATGGAGTACCTAACACAGGTGCTCAATCTTCACTCCTGTCAACATTGATTCCACTCTTATTCTAGTATTTAATGTTGCTCAGTCTAATAGTGTCTCTGATGATTCTAGTAATTGTAGCTAACTTACTTAGGAGACAAGTTGATTATTTCTGTTGACTATGTTGCCTTTTGTTGGATCAATTCCAATTATTTCTCATATTTTCAGTTCCCATATACTTCAGAAAAATTCTAAGGGGCAGAGAGTTAAATGGCTAGTAACTAAATGTTCACACTTTTCCACTCAGTAGTGTCTCAGCTTTTTTTCTGGAATGCAGTGGTTTCTTGTAATGTTACTCAAAATGGATGAAAATCTGTTTCTAATAGAGATAATATATGAATCTGTGACATGTTCAGTCCCTGGGATGATCTAATGATTTAAAATAGGGGGATGTAGTGGAAAATAAAGATATAGCATTAAGAAAAACAACTGGAGTAAATCAAACAAAATTTCACAAGCCAGTTCTTTGGTTCTTCTTCCCCTAAAGTTTCATTATTTCCTTTCTTCATTCCATGTTCTATTGCCATGCTGCTTTCCAAAGAGTGAGGTAGGGATTAAAACTCAATTTTATCTGAAAATGTCTTCTGACTACTTAAAATTCATTGCAAAAAGTGCTGGATTTAAAATTGTCAAAAGTGATTGACTGAGTGGAGGATAGAGAGGAATTCCTGGGAGGAGAATTCTTAATAGAGTATATTGCATCCTGGGGCCCATACTTGAAATGATAACTATTCCTGTTTGCTGAGTACTTAATAGGAACTTTTCAGCTTGAGCAAATGGAAGAGAAAAAAAATAAGCCTCTTCCTATTAAGAAAACTTAGTTTATTATAGCATTCTGCACTGTGATCTGTCTTCTCAGCCAATGAGTAATGCCTCCTAGAGCATGCATGTGGAGGAAAATTGAAGTAGGGTGACTGAAGCGATCTTTTTTAACAGTAGATGGTCTAGAAAAAGGCAATTTAGTGAATGAACAGGTAGGTATTCTTGATTAGATTGCAAATATGATCTCAAAAATAAACACTTGAAAGCTAAGGGCAGGAAAGAGTGTCAAAGCTTAAATATTCTGCTCCCATATAACCCCACAAAACTGAATCGATTGCATTTCCACTTATTTTAATAATTTTCATAATATCAGCATTGTAATTTCATCTTAGTTTATAGATGAGTTTCTTTTTCTCTTAATAGACATAGAGTTAAGTCTCACTTTTAAGTCCCTTGAAATTGTAATGTGATGAGTGGCTCACCATAGGGAACAGGTGTCAAAAAATACTTAACTGACATTCTCAACAAGACAAATATTGAACCACCCTGTCACATTGGTGAGGGAATAATCTGCTTAAGAAAGTCCCATTCATTGTAAAACACCTCTGACATTTGTTCTTCAGGAATTATTGCAGTTTATCTTCTGAGCTGGAGCCTTTTATCAACACAGCAGTTGAACTGTAGTGTAAAAAATCGGTAACTGAGTATTTTATCAAATGCTTCTAACGAAACAGACTTTGCAAGTCATAAATGAAGATTAAAACCATTGCTTGCAGGGATGAACAAAGTGGAATGATTTATTATCTGAAACATCAATATGTCATTGTTCTGAAATAAAAAGAAACAACCCCAGCTTCCCTTTACATTAAAACTCACTTCCACAACTCTACTCTCAGAGATATGTACCAAAAGCACCATTAGTTGCAGCCAAAACAGTGTAGGTAAGTACATTTATTTGTGCTAGCGAAATTGCTAAAGAGAAAGACAGGAGAAAAAGCATCAAAATAATAGGCCAGTTGTGGGACATTATGTAAGGAACAGAGACAGTAATAAAAGAACTGAGTCAAAGGAAAGCAACTATTAATGTGTACTTCTGTGCTCGTAATTATAGAAAGAGGATTAAATATAATACATGATGCAATTTAGAAAAGTGAATTTACTGTTTATGCTTAACACCTAAGTAGCCAATGCTTTTTAAAATGGGCTTTATCTCACTTATCTAAAATAGCTTTAAAGAATGATGTTAGAAGAATATTCATTGAAGAAGTGTTCTGTCTTAATTATACCTTTGGGGATGATGGCATTTAATGTAGCATGTCTGAGTATTCAGATTATAGCCACTAAGTAGATTAACAACATGAAAATCATTCATAAGGACTTGATATATTTTTCTCACATTTTATTAAATAAATGTTAAGGGTTTTATTAATTTATTTATTTTTGTGACAAATGATAAGAATTAAGGTAGGTAAAAGAGAAATCTTTTTTTTATGATCACTTCAGTTCAGTTCAGTTGCTCAGTCGAATCCAACTCTGTGACCCCATGGACTGCAGTAGGCCGGACTTCTCTGTCCATCACCATCTTCTAGAGCTTGCTAAAACTCATATCCATCGAGTTGGTGATGCCATCCAACCATCTCATCCTCTGTCATCCCCTTCTCCTCCAGCCTTCAATCTTTCCCAGCATCAGGGTCTTTTCAAATGAGTCAGTGCTTTGCATCTGGTGGCCAAAGTATTCAGCTTCAGCATCAGTCCATCCAATGAATATACAGGACTGATTTCCTTTAGGATGGACTGATTGGATCTCCTTGTTGTCCAAGGGACTCTCAAGAATCTTCTCCAACACCACAGTTCAAAAGCGTCAGTTCTTCAGCACTCAGCTTTCTTTATAGTCCAATGCGCACATATATACATGACTACTGGAAAAACCATAGCTTTGACTAGATGGAAAGTTGTCAACAAAATAATGTCCCTGCTTTTTAATATGCCGTCTAGGTTGGTCATAGATTTTCTTCCAAGGAGCAAGCGTTTTTTTTAATTTCGTGGCTGCAGTCACCATCTGCGTAATTTTGGAGCCAAGAAAATAAAGTCTCTTACTATTTCCATTGTTTCCCCGTCTATCTGCCAGGAAGTGATGGGACTGGATACCATGATTTTCATTTTTGAATGCTGAGTTTTTTCCCCTTTATTTATTTATTTTTACTTTACAATATTGTATTGGTTTTGCCATACATTGACATGAATCTGCCATGGGTGTACATGTGTTCCCCACCCATGAATGTTGAGTTTTAAGCCAGCTTTTTCACTCTCTTCTTTCACTTTCACCAAGAAGCTCTTCAGTTCCTGTTCACTCTCTGCCATAAGGGTGATGCCATCTGTGTATCTGAGGTTATTGATATTTCTCCCAACAGTCTTGATTCCAGCTTGTGCTTCATCCAGCCTGGCATTTCATATGATGTACTCTGCATAAGCTAAATATACAGCCTTGATGTACTCCTTTCCCAATTTGGAACCAGTCTGTTGTTCCATGTCCAGTTCTAACTGTTGCTGCTTGACCTTCATACAGAATTCTTAGGGAGTCAGTAAGGTGGTCTAGTATTCCCATCTCTTTCACAATTTTTACAGTTTGCTGTGATCCACACATAGACAAAGGCTTTGGCGTAATCAGGAAAGCAGTAGATGTTTCTCTGGAACTCTTGCTTTTTCTATTATCCACCAGATGTTGTCAGTTTGATCTCTGGTTCCTCTGCCTTTTCTGAATCCAACTTGAGCCTCTTGAAGTTCAGGGTTCACGTACTGTTTAAGCCTGGCTTGGAGAATTTTGAGCATTACTTTACTAGCATGTGAGATGAGTGCAGTTGTGCAGTAGTTTGAGCATTCTTTTGCATTGCCTTTCTTTGGGATTGGAACGAAAACTGATCTTTTCCAGTCCTGTGGCCACTGCTAGGTTTTCCAAATAGGCTGGCATATTGAGTGCAGCATTTTCACACCATCATCTTTTAGGATTTGAAATAGCTCAGCTGGAATTCCATCACCTCCAGTAGCTTTTTTCATGGCTTCCTAAGGCCCACTTGACTTCACATTCCAGGATGTCTGGCTCTAGGTGAGTGATCACACCATCATGGTTATCTGAGTCAGGAAGATCTTTTTTGTATAGTTCTTCTGTGTATTCTTGTTACCTCGTCTTAATATCTTCTGCTTCTGTTAGGTCCATACCATTTCTGTCCTTTATTGAGCCCATCTTTGCAGGAAATATTCCCTTTGTATCTCTGATTTTCTTGAAGAGATCTGTAGTTTTTCTCATTCTATTGTTTCTTCTACTTCTTTGCATTGATCACGGAGGAAGGCTTTCTTATCTCTCCTTGCTTGTGACAATTCACGCTACTAAAAATGGAGTCCTGACTTTGAGAATGTCATTGAATGAGAATGTTTAGCTTCATTCCAGGCTGTCAGCAGGATGCAGTGTCTTTGTAGTTCATTCTCCTGAGTGACTCTAAGAGCTTGCTACCCATGACTATTCAGTAAGTACAAATCAAATGGCTTACATCAGGTAGAAACCCAGGAAGGGACCTTTAAAGGCATTTGAAGAACAATTAGGTACAGCTCTTTTGGTTAGGATAAACAGAGCTTTATTATCAGCTTTAAATGCTGAGTCTTTAAATGCTCAGTCATATCCAACTTCTTTGTAACCCTGTGGACTGTAGCCCGCCAGGCTCCTCTCTTCATGGGATTCTCCAGGCAGGAATTCTAGAGTGTGTTGCCCTTTCCTACCCCAGGGAATCTTCCCAACCCAGGGATCCAACCCTTGGGGTTGAATGAAGGGTTGAATGTTGGGGATGGAATCCCTTATTGCCCCCAAATTTATATTTCTTTCAGATTTTTGGATATAAAATTCAAGAGGTAATCGATTATTAACATGCTAAGCATAGAACAATTTTATAAAGAAGTCATCAGTTATTGAATAATATTTTTAAAAACTAAAGAATCTTCTTCTCTCTTGCAATCAGTCAGATGGGATGACAATTTTCTGAATCTAGATTTTGTATGTGTGTGTTAGTCTTTGTGACTCTGTGAACTGTAGCCTGCCAGGCTCTTCTGTCCATGGGATTCTCCAGGCAAGAACAGTGGAGTGAGTTGCCATTTCTTTCTCCAGGGGATCTTCCCAACCCAGGGATTGAACTCAGGTCTCCTGCATTCACCATATTAATTTGTGACATTGATAAAAAATTTGATCTTTCCAAATTCTGGATAAGATTCTCCTTACAGACACAGCACTAAGGAGTTAGTTATATTTCTGTTGAGGACAAAATAACTTGAATATATTAATGTTAGCTGGTTAAAATTATTAAGTCTTGGGAATTTCTTGGAGGCCCAGCATTTAGGATTTTTGCTTTTGGTGCTGTGGCCTGGGTTCAATCCCTGGTCAGGGAACTAAGATCTTTCAAGCCACTCAGCACTGCCAGAAAAAAAGAAAAATTAGTAATTCTTGTTACCAAACTTCATTCCAAAAGTCTTTGTAATAATGTCAAATAAGTTTATTAAATTTGAAAAAATATATTGTATGGACACTGAATATAAACTTATTTATTACAATATCTTTTCAATGCTAAAAAGCCATAAATAAAACCTTTCATAGAATACTGACTCAAAAAGCTACAATATTTTTATATGCATTCAGTAAGTTGAATTGCTCTTTTCTGGCAGTTATGATAGACTGTTTTATGAATAGATATTTATGCACATTTGTTGTGGGACTGTACTTAAGGAGCTTCTTTTCTCAAGTGGGATAAGTCAGCTCACCTGCCACTTTATTTACTAAGGTTTTACAAATTTAATTTTTGTTAGATAGGGCAGAAATATTCAGCAGTTTATTGGAGAAACTGCAAGATTAAATCCTCTATATTCAAAGGCTCAGTATCTCCAGTAGTTCTTTCCTATCCAGTTTAAATTAAATAGTTCAAGTTCAAGAGTTTTTTTTTAAAGAAATTATTTATTTATTTTAGTTGGAAAATCTAAGGATGTCACAAACTGTTCTCTTACAGTTTAACCAACAGAGAGTTACTATGGGTATCCATTTGTGTAACACTATAAAAATCTTTCTGTAGATTTCTATGTTTATAAAAATGGGAATATTATTGAAAGAGAGACATTATGGTGCTATAAAAGGATTGGTGGGCTGAATATTAGAAGATGTGGGTTCTGCTGCTTGTTGGTCATGTGACTAGATTAAACTAATCTCTCTAAGCCTCTGTTGATTTATTTGTTGACTTGATTGATTATGTCCATTAACTCTTAAAGATCTATGACTTGCCTGAAAATGGGACCAGAACCTTAATATCCGATTTTAATAGTTCATGACACTGTGCTTTATAGACTTGTCCCTCACTGTAAAGGTTTCTTTTGAACTTGAGAAAATCCATTCCCAAGTTCTCAGCTCTCTCTGGGAAATATCCTTTATGATGACTTTTGCTGAAGTACAAAACTGGGGATGAGATAGTAAGAGGCGTGTAACTAATACTTCTAATCAGAAAGGCACATGAGGAGATGAGAAAGGGTGGATAATCTCCATGTTCATTAGATCTAAAGCCATCTGAACCTAAACTTTTACCTGATAAGCTCAGCATTGAAATATGTAGAGATCAGTGCATATTATGGAGAGTGAGTGTTAACAGTTCCTTGTACTTCCATGCTTCAACAGACGCAGTTCCTTTTGTAAATGAACACACATAGGCAGCACTTCTGTGAGAAGAATGAGTGGTGAAACAGATTCTCTCAATCTTCCTAGAGTGTAGGGTGTACTTCTCTCTTTTTTTATTAGTTTTGCCATACAATGATATGATATTGCCATGGGTTTACATATGCTCCCCCTCCAGAACCCCCCTCCCTCTTCCCTCCTTCCTCCCTCCCCCTGAGAAATCTTGATGCACCAGCCCCGAGCATCAATCCTGGGCTGGTGATTGATTACACATATGATAATTAACATGTTTCAATGTCATTCTCCCATATCATCCCACCCTTGCCCTCATCCACAGAGTCCACGAGTCTATTCTATACATCTGCATTCCTTTTGCTGTCTCGCATGCAGGGTTCTCGTTACCATCTTTCTAAATTCCATATATATGCGTCAGTATACTGTATTGTTGTTTTTCTTCCTGGCTTACTTCACTCTGGATAATGGGCTCCAGTTCCGTCCATCTGAGTAGAACTGATTTGAATGAATTTTTTTTTAATGCTGAGTAATAGTCCATTGTGTATATGTACCATGGCTTTCTTATCCATTCGTCAGTTGATGGGCATCTAGGTTGCTTCCATGTCCTGGCTATTGTAAACAAAGCAGCGATGAACATTGGGGTACACGTGTCTCTTTCAATTCTGGTTTTCTCAGTGTATATGCCCAGAAGTGGGATTGCTGGGTCATATGGCAGGTCTATTTGCAGTTTTTTAAGGAACCTCCACACTGTTTTCCATAGTGGCTGTACTAGTTTGCATTCCCACCAACAGTGTAAGAGAGTTCCCTTTTATCCACAGGGTGTACTTCTCTTAAGGGAACATTTATATTTACCTCCAATTCAGTTCAGTTCAGTCGCTCAGTCGTGTCCAACTCTTTGCGACCCCATGGACTGCAGCACGCCTGGCCTCCCTGTCCATCACCAACTCCTGGAGTTGACTCAGACTCATGTACATTGAGTCAGTGATGCCATGAAACCATCTCGTCCTCTATTGTCCCATTCTCTTCCTGCCTTCAGTCTTTCCCAGCATCAGGGTCTTTTCCATTGTGTCAGTTCTTCAAATCAGGTGGCCAAAGTATTGGAGTTTCAGCTTCAGCATCAGTCTGTCCAGTGAATATTCAGAACTGATATCCTTTAGGATGAACTGGTTTGATCTCCTTGCAGTCCAAGGAACTCTCAAGAATCTTCTCCAACACCACAGCTCAAAAGCATCAATTATTCTTTGGCACTTAGCTTTCTTTATAGTCCAACTGTCACATCCATACATGACAACTGGAAAAACCATAGCCTTAGCTAGACAGACTTTTGTTTACCACCAATAGGGCACATCATATTAGCTTTCTAAAAGACTAGTGTCACTCTGTATTTTAAAAGACTTGTTACCACTTTTTTCTGCCTTTCAGTTGCTGGCTAAGTTGCCGGCCAAGTTGCCTAGAACAAAGGCAAAATTATCTTTGGTAATTAGAGTTTTTTTTAATTCAACCTTGAAACAGAATTATAATAACATTACTGCCTTATCTTTTGAAGAAGGGCTACCTGAATTAAGGTAATTTGATGGACATTCCCTGTCTTTGAACCAATATTTTGAATCAGCACATTTGTACACACTATAAAATCAAAGAATAAACAAAGTATTAATTGTGCATTCTATTTCTTTAGTTAATACATTTCTTAAATTGGTAGTCTAGTAACTTTACATGTAATGAAAGAAATGGTGCCTGATACAGTGTTTTCCATAGATGTTGAGATATGAGATAAAGGGGAAGCATTATACTTTCTTAACGAGGAACTTTGGTACAGAAGAAATTTTCTTTATAAAGGTAGATGAGCATGTAGATTAGAATGTAAATGTGTCTGGGGTCTGGCAGAACTATCTATACAGTATACATAAATAATATCATATCTATTTATGTATATTATATAGATATTAATTAGTTATATTTTTACATATGATCATGTTATCTATGTATATAATGTAAATAGCATAATGTAAATATGTATATGTAAAAATAAAATTTGTGTCTGCGGGAGTAGATGAAAGGGATAGCTTGTTATTCTGTTTGTAAAACTCATGGGATTTCAACTAACAAAATGAAGTTGTCCAAGGCTATAAATTGAGTTTAGAGGAAAAGCAGGTTGTAGGCCTGTGGTTTTCAAATCATCGTGGATCAGAAACCCCTAGAGGTCTTGTTAAAACACGGATTTCTGAGCCCCACCCTTTCTTTCTGATTTGGTAAGTTTCCGATGGGATCAAGAATTTTTATTTCTAAGTTTCCAGGGGATGTTGTTGCCACTGGTCTGGGGATAACACTGACTAGGACTGTTCTAGAATCAAGCTACTAGATTTTGTTTTCATATCCAATCTATCTTAACTCTGTAGGAAACAAGGATTGATGATAGGGTAAATTCAACTATAGTTATTGAAATGATTTTAAGCAATTCACTTCCAGAAACTTCTAGTTTTCTCATCCATAGGATGAATAGATTAGACTTGGATCATTTTGAAGGCCACTAGAACACTGGAATTTTAAAAATAAAAAGGAAAATGACAGTTGATAAATCAAAGTATATAAAACAATTTTCTGACCTTTAATAGTGTCATATAACCATCAGTTGCTAATATTATTTGAAAATTATATAAAGTTAACTCTAAAGATATTTTATGGGATATTGAACTAACTTTTCCCTTTTTCTTGGTGATATTCAATATCCTCTTTGAATGAAAAAATAATTTAGATAGTAATCTGAAATAAGCATAATGATGCAGCTTAGACTACGTTCTAAATTCGATTTTCTAAATATTTAAAGCCAAATTTAAATTAATTCAATTGTTTTATTATCTTTATATTGATAAATGATCATGAATTTATACTAATGATTAGCCTTGTTTTTAACTTGTAAGTTTTGAAAGGAATGTGTCACTCATTACTGTGGATTAGACCTTCTGTATATATTGAGTATTCAGTATCTAAGAGTCCAAGAAAATAAAAAAGCAGAGACACCACTTTGCTGACAAAGGTCTGTTTGGTCAAAGCTATGGTTTTTCCAGTAGTTATGTGAGAGTTGCATCATATAGAATGCTGAGTGCAGAAGAATTGATGCTTTTGAGCCATGGTGCTGGAGAAGACTCTTTAGAGCCTCTTGGATAGCAAGGAGATCAAACCAGTCAGTCCTAAAGGAAATCAACCTGATTATTCATTAGAAGGACTGATGCTGAAGCTGAAACTCCAATATTTTGGCCACTGGATGCTAAGAGACTACTCATTGGAAAAAACTGTGATGCTGGGAAACCTTAATGGTAGGAGAAGGGGCAACAGAGGATGAGCTGGTCGGTTGGCATCAGCGACTCAATGAACATGAGTTTGAGCAAACGCTGGGAGATAGTGAAGGACAGGGAAGCCTGGTGTGCTTCCATCCATGGGGTTGAAAAGAGTCAGACACAGCTTAGTGACTGAACAACAACAGTAACAAATTTTAGAGAATATTACACTAACTTCCAGAAAACAAATTGAGATAAAGAAACATTTCACTAGAAATTCCTATACTGTTGCAGTGCATGTTGATATGAAAGTCTGTGAAGGTAACAATCTATTTATTTAAATATAGGCATCTGAAGATTGTCTTGACTGTTTGATATGGGAAAATCTGAAAATTTCAAAAGTTATTGATTCTTTTAAAATATTATATTTATTTCTTGAAAATCATTACCTGAAATACTTAGGAAGGTAGTGAAGGCTACGAACAAAGCTAGTGGAGGTGATGAAATTCCAGCTGAGCTATTTCAAATCCTAAAAGATGATGCTATGAAAGTGCCGCAATCAATATGCCAGCAAATTTGGAAGACTCAGCAGTTCCCACAGGACTGGAAAACATCAGTTTTCATTCCAATCCCAAAGAAGGGAAATGCCAAAGAATGTTCAGACTACTGCACAATTGTACTCATCTCACATGCTAGCAAAGTAATGCTCAAAATTCTCCAAGCCAGGCTTCAAAAGTAGGTGAACTAAGAACTTCCAGATGTTGAAGCTGGATTTAGAAAAGGCAGACGAACCAGAGATCAAATTGCCAACATCTTCTGGATCATTGAAAAAGCAAGAGAGTTGCAGAAAAAACATCTACTTCTGCTTTATTGACTTACCAAAGATTTTGTGTAGATCATAACAAACTGTGGAAAATTCTTCAAGATATGGGAATACAAGATCACTTTACCTGCCTCCTACAAAGCCTGTATGCATACCAAGAAGCAATAGTTAGAACCAGATATAGGACAATTGACTGGTTCCAAATTGAGAAAGGAGTACATCAATGCAGGCTTCATATTGTCACCCTGCTTATTTAACTTATATGCAGAGTATATTATGTGAAATGCTAGGCTGGATGAAGCACAAACTGGAATCAAGATTGCTGGGAGAAATATCAATAATCTTAGATATGCAGATGAATCCACCGTTATGGCAGAAAGCAAAAGGGAACTAAAAAACCTTGATGAAGGTGAAAGAGGAGAGTGAAAAAGCTGGCGTAAACTCAGCATTTAATAAATGAAGATCATGTCATCCAGTCTCATCACTTCATGACAAATAGATGGGAAAACAATGAAAACAGTGACAGACTTTATTTTCTTGGGCAGAAAAATCACTGCAGATGATGACTGCAACCACAAAATTAAAAATGCTTTCTCCTGGCAAGAACAGTTATGACAAACCTAGATAGTGTATTAAAAAGTAGAGATGTTACTTTGCTGACAAAGGTACATATAATCAAAACTATAGTTTTTCCAGTAGTCATATATCGATGTGAGTGTTGGGGAGAAGTTGGAGAGAGAAGGCTGAATGCTGAAGAATTGGTGCTTTTGAACTGTGGTGTTGGAGAATACGCTTGAGAGTCCCTTGGACAACAAGGAAATCAAACCAGTCAATCCCCTAAAGAGAATCAACCCTTAATGTTCATTGGAAGGACTGATGCTGAAGCTGAAGCTCCAGTACTATGGCCATCTGATGCAAATAGCCTGGAAAAGACCCTGATGCTGGGAAAGATTGAAGGCAGGAGGAGAAGGGGATGACAGAGGATGAGATGGTTGGATGGTATTACTGACTCAATGCACATGAGTTTTAGCAAGCTCCGGGAGATGGTGAAGGACAGGGAAGCCTGGCATGCTGTAGTCCATGGGGTCAGAAAAAGCTGGACATGAGTGAGTGACTGAACAATGTGAAGTGGAGACTGATGATTGAACGCCTGCTCAAAGTTTATTTCATATGGTTTTTCATGTCAGTTCTTCCTGTGTGTCAATAGTTCATTCATTTAGTAATTTTAGGCCTCATTTACCTCATTTGTAAAATATGGTCAGCATCAATGGTTTTAAGATCACTTTCAACCATTATGTTCTGCATTTCTTATACTATTAGTGCTAAGAGAAAGTCCTTACAGTAATGTGCCAAATATAGATTGTTCATATTCATTGTATTGATGTTTTAAAACCATTCCTGGCTTAGAATGTTAAGCATCTTCCTCCATTTTTTGGCACTAAATGTTATAGTTCAATTCATTGTAGACCTAAATTTAACCATAGATTGTCTTCATGGCTAATATAGGTAAAACAAGTGCCTATTACATTCACGTCACAGACCACAGTCTGCCAAGTTTAATTTTGACACCAAAACAATTGAGGTCAGTCAGAAGGAGAAGAGAGAAGGACCTGAGAAAATATTTGAAGAGATAATAGCTGAAAACTTCCCTCACATAGGAAAGGAAAACAGTCATTCTTTTACAGAAAGCACAAAATTCCAGGCAAGAACAGGGAGGAACAAGCTGAGACACATAGTAATCAAACTGACAAAAATTAAAAACAAAGAAAAAAAAATCTCAAAAGCATCAAGGAAAAAGCACCATATAACATACAGGGGAACTCCCATAAGGTTATCAGTTGACTCCTCAGTCAATGTACTTGGGGAAACAGTAGTGAATGAGAACAATTGGCAGGGAAAAAAGATGACTAGAAAACATAAGGAAACTTTTTTCAAGGAAACTAATGATTTCAGCTCTGTGAATGAAATGAGCTGGGTTAAATTCATTTAATCATGTGTGGAAATGTCATAATAGATTTTATTGCTTTATTCATGTAATGGAAATACAATAATCTCAAATTTCTTAACTTCCTTGAGAAAAGCTAGAATGCAAATTAAATTAAATAATGACCCCTTTCACAATTTGAAAATTTTCAAAATTTGATCCCTTTCACATGGCAAGTAAAAAGTGAATGTTAATTGTGGTGGTTTAGTTGCTCATTTGTGTCCGACTCTTTGTGACCCATGGACTGCAGCCTAGCAGGCTCCTCCATCCACGGGATTTTCCAGGCAAGAATACTGGAGTGGGTTGCCATTTACTTCTCCAGATCTTCCCGTCTCAGGGATTGAACCCAGGTCTCCTGAATTCTAGGCAGACGCTTTATCGTCTGAGCTACCAAGGAATTCTGAAGGTTAATTGAGGACCTCATAATATACTAATGATAAGAAATACTCCTTAGTGACTGTTATTACTAGGTGCAAATTTACCTTGTTACTCAAAGCTACCTGAGCCAGATATACAGTAATAGTAGAGATAAGTTTTTAAGAATAAGTTTACAAAACAAAACAATGATGATTCCTCAAAATTAATACCGAGGCTTTATCTAGTATGGAAATCAAAGGTGCAGTTTCAGTTCAGTTCAGTTCAGTTCTTCATTTGTGTCTCTTTATGAACCCGTGGCCTGCAGCATGCCTGGCTTCCCTGTCCGTCACCAAATCCTAGAGCTTACTCATACTCATGTCCGTAGAGTTGGTGATGCCATCCAACCATCTCATCCTCAGTCATCCCCTTCTCTTCCTGCCTTCAATCTTTTCCAGCATCAGGGTCTTTTCCAATGAGTCAGTTCTTTAAATCAGGTATCCAAAGTATTGGAGTTTCAGCTTCAGCATCTATCCAGTGAATATTCAGGACTGATTTCCTTTAGGTTGGATCTCTTTGCAGTCCAAGGGACTCTCAAGAGTCTTCTCCAACACCACAGTTCAGGTTAGGCTGTCCTATAGGTTTGTGTCTTGTGCTCTGTTACTGCTGTCTTTAGAGAAATGAAATATTATTGAAGATTCCTTGGCTTCTCACCATATTTGACTTGAACCTTTAGCAGCCATCCCCTACATACCACACTAAGGGAAAGTCCACTGCTATATATTTTAGTCATTCAGACAGTAGTCTGCCTATTTAAAAAAATGTAAGCTCTGATAATACAGATAATGAAATTTCACAGTTGAGAGAATATACTGGTCTCCTGTAAGGTCAAGGAGGAAACATTTCTGCCTCTTATTAAAGAGCTCAGCAATTCACTGGATGAATTAACCTTTTTAAATGCCAATCCACAGAACCTGATACCTTCTTTTACCAATGTGCCTGTGCTCAGTCACTTCAGTTGTGTCTGACTCTTTGTGATCCCATGGACTGTAGCCTTCCAGGCTCCTCTGATCATGGAATTCCCCAGGCAAGGATATTAGAGTGGGTTGCCATGCCCTCCTTCAGGGGATCTTCCCAACCCAAGATCTAACCCAGGTCTCCCACACTGCAGGCAGATTCTGTACCATCTGATCCACTAGGGAAGCGCAAGAATACTGGAGTGGGTAGCCTATCTCTTCTTCAGGGGAACATCCCGACCCAGGAATCAAACTGGGGTCTTCTGCATTGCAGACAAATTCTTTACCAGCTGAGCTACCTGGGAAGCCCATATATATATATATATATACACACACATACATATTATTATTGTCTAGATTAGATTTGAAAATTTTAAGCTAATGGGACAGTTGTTTCTAAATGTAAAACTTTCAGATAAGTGAATAGGTATTGATTCTCTACTCACTTTTCTAAGTAGAAAACAACTTACGATGAAATTCATCTTTCAGTTATATTTTTTTCTTAAAATTAATGAACCCTCACATCTATTTTCTAATTTATATTCAGAAAATTGTTTAATTGGGTAAAATTGGCTTGTGTGAGGGGGATGCATGTAGGTTGCAGGAATTCATGTTTTCAAATGGGCATATTTTGGTTAAAACAAAGTCGAATGACTTGTAGAGCTTGAAGGCTAATACTAGAACTTAATGCTTCTAATTCTTTATCTAAATCTTTGTTCCTTAGATTTTGTTACAAAATATCACTTTGAATAGTAAAGCCCTTGTTTCTACAACGGTGTTGAATACAGAAAAGAAACAAAACATAAATTTCTTTTTGAGACTATCTGATAATGCAGCAAGTTGGAGGGAAAATGAGACAATGATTAAGTTAATTTCTGCATATATTCACCCTGAAAAACTGTTAAATTAAAGTGAAACACCAGACCATGTTACCTGTCTCCTGAGAAAGCAGAATGCGGGTTAAGAAGCAACAGTTAGAACTGGACATGAAACAAATGACTGGTTCAAAATTGGGAAAGGAGTATGTCAACTCTGTATATTATCATCTTGTTCATTTAACTTATATGAAGAATATATCATGTGAAATGCTGGGCTGGAGGAATCACAAGCTGGTATCAAGAGTTCTGGGAGAAATATCAACAACCTCAGATGTATAGATGATAATACTCTAATGGCAGAAAGTGGAGAGGGACTACAGAGCCTCTTGATGAGGGTGAAACAGGAGAGTGAGGTTGTCTTAAGCCTCAGCATTCAAAACACTAAGATCATGGTATCTGGTCCCATCACTTCATGGGAAATAGATAGGGAAAAAATGGAAGCAGTGATAGATTTTATTTTCTTGGACTCCAAAATCACTGTGGACGGTGACTGCAACCATGAAATTAAAACATCCTTGCTCTTTGGAAGGAAAGCTATGACAAACCTAGACAGCTTACTGAAAAACAAAGATATCACTTTGCCGACAAAGGTCTGATTAAAGCTATGGTTTTTCCAGTAGTCATGTATGGATGTGAGAGTTGGACCATAAAGAAGGTTGAGTGTCAAAGAATTGATGGCTTTGAATTGTGGTGCTGAAGAAGACTCTTAAGAATCCCTTGGACAGCAAGGTGATCAAACCAGTCAATCCTAAAGGAAATCATCCCGGAATATTCATTGGAAGGACTGATGCTGAAGCTGAAACTCTGCTACTTTTACCATATGATGCAGAGCTGACTCATTGGAAAAGACCTTGATGCTGGGAAAGGTGAAAGGAAGGAGGAGAAAGGGATGACAGAGGATGAGATGCACATCAGTTTGAGCAAACTCTGGGAGATTGTGAAGGATAGTGAAATCTGGTGCCCTCTAGTCAACAGGGTTGCAAAGAGTCTGACATGACTTAGTGAGTGAACAAGAGCAACATTTGTGAATACCTCACTCTATATGAAAGAGTTATGAATCACATGTAATTTGTAAGCACCTGTAAAATCATTTGGATTACAAGAGATGGTTTGTTACAAGTTGGATTAGTTACAGGTCAAATTTTTCTGTATACTTATAAGGTTAATTCCTCAGTAGTCAATTTATTCTGAAGCTTCAAAACATGAGAATGTAAAAATCTTTTCACTGTTTACACTTGCACATATTTTAGCAAGTTTTCTTCTAACTCTTGATTGATTATCACTCTTGCCAAATTCATCATTTCATTTGGATAATAGGAAGATAAGGTGTACACTCAACAATATTTGAAGTATAGTTTTCCATTTGATTTGACTGTGTAGATTTCATCTGTTTCACTTTTAACATGTGAGTGAATATATATATATATATACATATATATATATATCCTTTTTGGATGCCTATAGGTTCCCCAAAGAGGGAGATAGCTATGCTTTTTTTTTAAAGCATCAAGTAAATCAAATAAATATTTAGACAGATGTCTGGTCTTCCTAGGTGTCTCGGTCAGTAAAGAATCTGCCTGCAGTGCAGAAGACCACTTGCAGTGCAAGAGACATGCATTCAGCCCTGGTTCAGGAACATTACCTGGAGAAGGAAATGGTAACCCACTCTAGTATTCTTGCCTAGGAAATCCCATGGACAGAGGATGGCAGCCTACCGTCCATGGAATTGCAAGAGTTGGACACAACTTAGGAGCTAAACCACCACCATCACCAGTGCCTATCACATAATAGAACCTCAATATATGTTTGTTCAGTGGAATTGTTATTGATGGGAATTGCATAGAAGCTGATCTCTGAGAGATGAGTGGGAAGTGGTAGGCAGAAGAAAGTAAGGAATCCTGTATGAGTGTACAATTGAATTAGGCAATGCCATAAGCAGTAAGAAAAGTACATTCTAAAATGTGGGGGGTTTTGAGTATAATATAGGTATTTTTACACTTTTTATTGTATTCCTCAGATCCAAAGAATTTTAATGTAAAAGCTAAGATATGCTGCCTCAAATTTTATCATGCCTTTGTTAAAATAATTTTATAAGAAGGCTTGGTGTGTTTTCAATTATCCTTCTTAAAATAATACCTATGATGTTAAATATATTATTTTAATTGAAGAGAGCATTTTGGGGAAAATGGGGGAAAAGTAAAAAATGATAAAATTTAACTTAGATTAAAGGAAAATATAAGAATAGATGATAGGAAAGTTATGTTTATTGTAGAGGTCACTCTCTGAAGGTAGCTAGAGTATAGAGATAAAAAAATAACCAAAAACAGAGAGAGAGAGAAAGAAACCACTTTTTGTGAGCATTACTAAGATAATTTGGATTGAAAGAGATTGGACACCTAATTAAAGAATTGGAGTGATCTGCATTTCTGATACAGAGTAAAAATATCATAAACCAGTACCATTGAATAGCAACTAGATTTAGATTTCCATTGAGTTGAATTGTATGGATCAATTCAGAAGTCAACTCAAGTGAGGGAGTGTACATTAGAGAAAAGTCCCTGCAAAGATTTACTTGATTATTTCATATAAGATTAGTTGAAAACCTTTATTTTAATGAATAAAACCTTTCCCTAACATTGTAAATAGCACCAGACTCTCAGTGGGATAATGTCACTTTTATCAATATATCAGCAAATCTTTCGCTCTCTTGGTTTTGTATCTGTTGCAATCATTTTTTTCTGGGGTGGGAGAAGGATTAAAGAATTTTAATGCTAAAATGACCCCAAAGGAGTTTATCCCCAACTGCAAGTGGTTGTTTCTCTCTGTAACAAAGATGTCATCCAAAGAGGGGGCGTGCAAATTACCTCATGCCTCTCAAAAGGCAAACCAATTGTTTGATAATAGAGAAGTTTTAAAAAACTATATAGTCAGGTCCCTCTTAACATTCATAGACCTTTTTATACTGCTCCAGTTATCTGTATATGTATTTGAGGAAAATGTTTTTACCAATAATATATAGCTATGTCTGTATTTCAAAAGGTCTTATTACTTCACTTTTACTTTTAAGTAGCCCTACACATTACTTTTCTATTTGTTTTTAAAAGAATGTGTATTTCTGTTTTTTTTTCTAAAATCTCCTACTTTATTTGAATAGAATGCCCTGTGAACCCTCCTAAGATTTCTCTTACTTACTGGTTGTTAGTTACAACTCAATTCCAATTTACTTAGTCAATTTTAATTTACTCTTTTGACCTCTATTTAACACATTCAAATTTTTATATACTAAGTGATTCTTAAGTCAATCTCCTGAACGAATACACATATTCCCATTTGGTACCTACTGACAATACAGACTATGGTTAATAAGGGGGAAAAGTCTCCTTCGAAACAAATATTCCATTATATAACACAGAGACCATTTCAATTTTCTTCTGATTAAAAGCAAAAGCTTGATTTTATATAAAGTTAACCAATGAGAGAGATGATTTTTGAGAGAACTATATTGTTATGATACAGTGGAAAATAGAATTAGTTCTCCTGAAAACAAGCCAAGCTCCTATTATCAATAACCTTTGGGAAAATCAGAATTATTTAGCATTTCCAAATTCTGTGATTCTGGTTTAATAGGGTTACACCCAGATTCATATTTAAGAGAAACTTGGTAGGTCATAAAACTAATTGGCTTACTGCAATCATAGTTGACTTTAATGTTTAGAATACTTCCTTTTGATCTTGTCATGGAATCTGCATTTTAGATCTAGGTATCCTATTGGTGTTTTTATATTTTTTCTTTAGGGAACTTTATTTGTGTGAGTCCTGCACTAGAAGTTTCAAAGTCATCATTACTTGCACAGTTGTAATAGTCCCAACAGAAAGATAAATATATATTGACTGAGGCTGGAGCTCCAGTTCTTTTAGTTGCTGAAGGTTAACAGCTCCTTAGAGGTACTCTCCAACCTTCAAATGTCTATAGGTTAAATTACTGATGAATCACTGCACTTTTCTAAATGGAGGAAACCTACACTGTACTGGAAAGCAGCCTGATGTATTGTGTCTTTTGACTGATGTAATTTTGAACAAGATGAGAAGCAGTTTCAATTCAGGACAAGTTCCAAAACTTTATGGAAACGATTGTAAAACTGACCAGTCAGGCTGAATGTACTGGCCAAAAAAAGATGTAGTGACACCATTTCTTTTACAAACCTGAGTTGTAACATGTCTTAAGATGAATCTATAGTGAGCTGACACTTTAAATTCCCAATCATGTTAACATTTTAATTTATGTAAATATTGGAGGCATATAGTATTTAAAAGACTGGAGGTGTTGGGCAGAAGAATTAATAAAAACAAAGGGCACCACAGAAGAGGATAAATAGGGAAATCATCTTCAATGAATACACAGTTAATTTGAGGCTTGAGGTTATGTACCACAGAGTATTTCAGGTAACATATCAAGGACGTAATAAAACTAAATGAGACATTTGACTTTGCACATTTCTATGGGCATGCTTTAGAGAATGTGCTCCCTGCAGGTCAGGCTTGAAGGAACTAAACAGGCAGAATAAAGAAGAGTGCATTGCAGTGATTTTTTTCCCTCCTGGTTTACATATAATAAAGTAATATACCACAAAGTATTTATACCATAGACTCTATGGGGTAAGTTAGAACTTCTATTACAGAAAATTGATACCACATCACCGTTTTGATATTGTCCTTTCAAAAATTATTTCATATTTAAATTTTAATTATAGTTTGATACTAATTTGGAATCATTTAATTAAAATATTGGATAGAATAATAATTTAAGATAACTTTTGAAAACAAAACTTATTTGCAGAAGTCATGTGGAATACCTTGATACATCACACAGATATAATTAGTGACAAATGTAGCATGTCAATTATATTGTAGAATTTAATCCCTTTTATTTTTAAATTTTTTTATTGTGGTAAAAGTCACATAATATAAAACATACTATTTTAACCACATTTAACCACTGTACTTAGCAGTGGTGCTAAGTAAATTCACATTGCTGTGCAACTCTTAACCATTATCCGTTTCCTGATTTTTCACCTTCCTAAGCTGATGCCAAAGAATTCTCAAACTACTGCACATTTGCACTCATTTCACATGCTAGTAAGTGAAAGTGAAAGTGAAGTTGCTCAATCGTGTCCGATGCTCAAAATTCTTGAAGCCAGGCTTCAACAGTATGTGAACCGTGAACTTCCAGATGTTCAAGCTGGTTTTAGAAAAGACAGAGGAACCAGAGATCAAATTGCCAACATCCATTGGATATTGAAAAAGCAAGAGAGTTCAGATGGTGAAAAACAGCTATTTATGATTTATTGACTATGTCAAAGCCGTTGACTATGGATCACAACAAACTGTGGAAAATTTTGAAAGAGATGGGAATACCAAACCACCTGACCTGCCTCTTGAGAAATATGTATGCAGGTCCAGAGGCAACAGTTAGAACTGGACATGGAACAACAAACTGGTTCCAAATCGGGAAAGGAGTACGTCAAAACTGTATATTGTCACCCTGCTTATTTAACTTATATGCAGAGTACACCATGAGAAACCCTGGGCTGGATGAAGCACAAGCTGGAATCAAGATTGCCAGGAGAAATATCAATAACCTCAGATATGCAGATGATACCACCCTTATGGCAGAAAATGAAGAACTAAAGCCTCTTGATGAAAGTGAAAGAGGAGAGTGAAAAAGTTGGCTTAAAGCTCAACATTCAGAAAACTAAGATCATGGCAACTGGTCCCATCACTTCATGACAAATAGATGGGGAAACAATGGCAACGGTGACAGACTATTTTTGGGGGGGAGCTCCAAAATCACTGCAGATGGTGACTGCAGCCATGAAATTAAAAGACCCTTACTCCTTTGAAGGAAACTTATGACCAACCTAGACAGTATATTAAAAAGCAGAGACATTACTTTGCCAACAAAGTCCTTCTTGTCAAGGCTATGGCTTTTCCAGTAGTCGTGTGTGGATGTGAGAGGTGGACTATAAAGAAAACTGAGCTTAGAAGAATTGATGTTTTTGAAGTTTGGTGTTGGAGAAGACCTTGAGAGTCCCTTGGACTGCAAAGAGATCCAACCAGTCCATCCTACAGGAAATCAGTCCTGGGTGTTTACTGGAAGGACTGATGTTGAAGCTGTTAACTCCAATACTTTGAACCACCTGATGTGAAGAACTGACTCATTTGAAAAGACCCTGATGCTGGGAATGATTGAAGTCTGGAGGAGAAGGGGATGACAGAGAATGAGACGGTTGAATGGCATCACCATCTCAATGGACAGGAGTTTGAGTAAACTCTGGGAGTTGGTGATAGACAGCGAGCCCTGGCGTGCTGCAGTCCTTGGGGTTGCAAAGAGTCAGACACGACTGAGCGACTGAACTAAACTGAAACTGAAACATTGTCCTCATTATACTCTAAGTCCCCATTCCGCCTCCCCCACCCCACCCCTATCATGGACCCCGATATCTACTGATGTGCTTTCTCTTTATGAATTTGACTATTTTAAGTACCTTAAATAAGTGGAATCAAAATTTGTGTAGGTATTTGTCTGTACCCACTGTATATCGTAATGCACTTTTAAGGTTAACTTACCTGTGCTGAAAACAAATCTTATCTTCTTTTTTCCTCCCTGTGCCATACAGTAGGTTCTCATTAGTTACCTATTTTATACATAATAGTGAATATACGTCAATCCCAATCTCCCAGTCTATCCAACCTCCCCCCGCCCCTTGATGTATGCAAGTTTGTTCTCTGTGACTGTGTCTCTGTTTCTGCTTTGGAGATAGATTCATCTGTACCATTTTTTTTTAATAGAGATCATGTATAAATGGTATTACCTGATATTTGTCTTTCTCTTTCTGACTTACTTCCCTCTGTGTGATGATCTCTAAGTCCATCTGCATCTCTGAAAATGGCACAGTTTCATTCATTTTTAGGCGAAGTATTATTGCATTGTATGTATGTACCACATCTTCTTTTTTTTTTTTATTAGTTTTGCCATACAATGACATGATATCACCAAGGGTTTACATATGCTCCCCCACCAGAAACCACCTCCCTCCTCCCTCCCTCCTCCCTCCCCCCGGGAAATCTCGATGCCCCAGCCCCGAGCATCAATCCTGGGCTGGTGATTGATTACACATATGATAATTAACATGTTTCAATGTCATTCTCCCATATCATGCCACCCTTGCCCTCATCCACAGAGTCCACGAGTCTGTTCTATACATCTGTGTTCCTTTTGCTGTCTCGCATGCCGGGTTCTTGTTACCGTTTTTCTAAATTCCATATATATGCGTTAGTATACTGTATTGTTGTTTTTCCTTCTGGCTTACTTCACTCTGGATAATGGGCGGCAGTTCCGTCCACCTGAGTAGAACTGATTCAAATGAATTTTTTTTTAATGCTGAGTGATATTCCATTGTGTATATGTACCACAGCTTTCTTATCCATTCGTCAGTTGATGGGCATCTAGGTTGCTTCCATGTCCTGGCTGTTGTAAACAATGCAGCAATGAACATTGGGGTACACGTGGCTCTTTCAGTTCTGGTTTTCTCAGTGTATATGCCCAGCAGTGGGATTGCTGGGTCATATGGCAGGTCTATTTGCAGTTTTTTCAGGAACCTCCACACTGTTTTCCATAGTGGCTGTACTAGTTTGCATTCCCACCAACAGTGTAAGAGAATTCCCTTTTCTCCACATCCTTTCCAGCATTTATTGCTTGTAGATTTTTGGATTGCAGCCATTCTGACTGGTGTAAAGCGATACCTCATTGTGGTTTTGATTTGCATTTCTCTGATAATGAGTGATGTTGAGCATCTTTTCATGTGTTTGTTAGCCATTTTTATGTCTTCTTTGGAGAAATGTCTGTTAAGTTCTTTGGCCCACTTTTTGATTGGGTTGTTTATTTTTCTAGAATGGAGCTGCAGGAGTTGTTTGTAATTTTTGAGATTAATTGTTTGTCCATTGCTTCACTGGCTATTATTTTCTCCCATTCTGAAGGCTGTCTTTTCACCTTGCTTATAGTTTCCTTTGTTGTGCAGAAGCTTTTAATTTTAATTAGGTCCCATTTGTTTATTCGTGCTTTTATTTCCAATATTCTGGGAGGTGGGTCATGGAGGATCCCACTTTGGTTTATGTCAGAGAGTGTTTTGCCTATATTATCCTCTAGGAGTTTTATAGTTTCTGGTCTTATGCTTAGGTCTTTGATCCATTTTGAGTTTATCTTTGTGTATGGTGTTAGAAAGTGTTCTAGTTTCATTCTTTTACAAGGGACTGTCCAGTTTTCCCAGCACCACTTGTTATAGAGGTTGTCTTTTCTCCATTGTATATTCTTGCCTCCTTTGTCAAAGATAAGGTGTCCATAGATGTGTGGATTTATCTCTGGGCTTTCTATTTTGTTCCATTGATCTATATTTCTGTCTTTGTGCCAGTACCATACTGTCTTAATGACTGTGGATATCCTTTCCTCTGTCATGGATATTTTGGTTGCTTCCATGTCCTGGTTATTGTGAATAACTTGGTTATTGAAGTGACCGTTAAGGTGTATTTATCTTTGGAAATACAATCTTCTCTGAGTATATGCCCAATCCTGTGATTGCTGGATTATATGACAATTCTTGTTAGTTTTCTGAGGGACCTCCATACTATTTTCCGTGGTGGATGTACCAATTTACACGCCCACCAACAGTGTAGGAAGGCTCACTGTATCTTCACTGTTCCTTCACTGTATCTTTACTATTACTGGAGCAAGTTCAAATTTATCTATAAAATATAAGAATCAGTGGCAGTGTCTTCCATGTATTTATATCAGAAGAATAATCTTATTTTTTTAACATTAGAATCTCCTTGTTAGTCACTCAGTTGTGTCCAACTCTTTGTGACCCTATGGACTGTAGCCTGCCAGGCTTCTCTTCCCATGGAATTCTGTTGTACTTCCCGTTTGTCTGTAAGCTGAATAAAAATGAAATACCTTTGATTTTAAATTCAGATTTTGAGGTTTACAAATATATATAATGTTGATTATAAAGGAAGCTGGTGAAATTGATTATGTAAATACTGGTATAATTACATTTTGCAGCATTTAGTAATTTTATTGTATAAGATTATTCTTGAGAATTCAGGCTGTGGGGAATATGTAGAGACTGCACACAGAAGATAAATAATAGATGTTACTGGCAGTCTCTTTTTGGAAAACAGTGAACCTGGAAACAGGGATGAAGCACATATGTGTACACATTCCATAATACAGCTATTCACAAATATACTTTTTCTGGCTTCAGAGTCATATACAGCAATATATACAATTATGTACACAAACATATTATAATCTAAGTACTTAAGGCAATGAAAACTCTCCTAGTTCTACTGATACAAGGTGTCAATCTGATAACCTCATAATGGAGTGATAAGTAGCTCAGTTTTCAAGTATTATAGGGTTAAAGTGTAAAAAAATAGCTTTGACCTTCCTAGATACCTTCCTTCTGAAAACCAAGGAATAAATGAGACCAAGGTTACTGTCCAAGGTCACATATGGCTCTCTATTTGATTTGATACAACCTGCATCACTGCCCAGTGATAGTAAGTGCCTTTCTGCTTTTTAGCATGAAAAATTAGTCAGTTGTATTGGTCTGTGAGCAGCTTCCTACATAGTTAGGCATGTAGCAACCATATCATAGGAGGTTAGTTGTACTAGGAATAGCTGGTCCTATGGTCATGTGATTTCGTTTTGTGTAGACCATTTCAGAAGCCTTCTGAATGAAATCTCTTTCTGACAAGAGTAATGAAAAAATAATTTATTGGAATTCAGTCAGATTGTATGAGACTCTTAATTACTTTACAGCAAGGAAATCCGGAGCTAAATGTGTGAAATTGGTGGTACCTGAATTGTGAGTAGTAATACTCAGTGGTCCCACCATATTATGTTGGCTTAGAAAATGTTTCATGCTCTACTCATACTGCTGTCAGAAGAATAATAGCTGGATAAAAGAGTAAGTCAAGCTATTTCCTTTAGTAGATAATTCTACCTATTTATATATGGTCAATGAGATATTGGCTTTGGGCTTCTCTGGTGACTCATTGATAAAGAATCCTCCTGCCAGTGCAGGAAACACAAGAGATGTGGGTTCAATCCCTGCATCGTGAAGATCCCCTAGCAACCCACTCCAGTATTCTTGCCTGGAAAATCTCATGGACAGAGGAGCCTGGTGGGCTGCAGTCCATGAGGTCACAAAAATCAGACATGATTTAGCGACTGAAGAACAACAACAATGAAATATTAAGAGGGAGGCCATATAATTTATCTTCCAAACTGCAAGATTTCTGAGGGTGAAACAGGAACCTCTACTAATAATTACATCAACTCAATGGGCATAAATCAGGAAGGACTGTTTTTGACAAATTTGGATATAAAAATACCTTAAGAATAAGATGTAAAACTACAAGACCACCCACAAATGACTCAGGAGAGACCCACAGTGAAACCCATTGTCATCTGCCTGGTTCTGAAGTCACCAGACATTTGAATTAATGAACCAATTTCCACTTGCTGTATATTCACTTTATAACATGAGAATATAGTACAGTTCCTGAGCAAGTTATGCCTATGTATTTTTCCTTCTGAGACCTAAAGAAGTTTGAATGTGGTAGGGTGCTGCAATATCATTGGATGGAAATGATTCATAACAATGGCTGCCATCAAACGTGATATAATTCCATAATTTCTACTAGTGTTTTTACCTTTTTGATCTATTTCCAATTTCTGTTTCCTTCTTCTTAGACTTTTTGAGATTGATTTATAGTCTTACAAAATGTAGTATGTTTTATTTACTTCCTTTTTGAACCCTATTTTTTCTGTACATCTAACTAATATGGTTATTGTAGTTAAAAGAGAAGCTTGAGAGAAACACTGTTGGTTCTCTTGTTTGCTCTGATGCTGTTTCACTGTGGCTTCTAAGACAAATCACCAAGTGGTTTTGTTAACATCTTTATGAAGTTTTATAATAAAATGTGAGTGCAGCTTCCTTCGATTTTTTCAGCTGAAAGACAATATAACCATGTAGGGTAGAACCACAAGCTAAGTCCTTTACAGGTGAAGCAGTGAACCACAAGTTATTAATTCTCTGTTCAAAATGCTATTGAAAAGAGTTTTTCCAACTTTGAAAATACCCAGTTGGATCAGTTGTTCCAGTGCCTCTGTATTAATTTCATAGAAAAAGGTTTCAAAGTTCAGGTGTAACTTGTAACATGATGCCAAAAATTATTTTATCTGGGAGCTGCTTGGCTAGTTAATATTTGTTTCTCATTCTGCACCTTCAATGTATAACTCATATACTTAATTTCCATAACATTTTGAGGAAAAACACAGTTCAGTTTAAAATTTTTGTGACTGTGTAACTGTGCTGTTGAAAGATAAGGCCACTCCACCCTGTTCATTGGCTAATAGGAAATGTAATCATCAATGTTTTCTCTTAGTTCAGTCCCACTTTGCATTATTTCTTAATTTTTGTCTTTAGATTCTGAGATATAACAAGTTTGTAAAGTTCCTATTTACTGTCAACATCTTTGTTTCTTTTTAAATAATTTCCTACTTTGCATCCACATATTTTAGTAGCCTCAAACATTAGTTTGTAAACTATAAAACCATTTTTCATGAATATGCAGTATAATTCTTTTTGAAGGAGACTAGGTAATGCTAGTTGCATTTTATAATTGTTACCTTGATCAACCTTTCCATAGTAAATATGGAGCAGTTTTACTATGATTCTTATGTCACATGCAGTTAACGTCACCTCTCTTTACCTCACTCCCCTACCATAAATTAAGATTTTCATTCTATTTTGGCTTTTTTTATATCTGATGACATGTGAAAATAATGGTTGTGTTTAACTGCAGTAACTGTGAAAGTGCTTATCAGAAATTAGATGCTTCTTTGCTGAATATGATTTGGTGATAAAATTTATTTTTTAAGTCACAAAGATTTTTATGCTGAGATATGATTACCTAAGAAATATTCAGGATTACTAGGGGTTGTGATAGTTGCTTTAAGACTAAGTTTTGCCTGTAGTAAGGGAAAAAAGTGAATACCTCCCCCAAATCTGTTTTATATTTTTTACGTCAGGTTATTCAATAACTTGAAAAAGGTATCATTGCTCATTCAAATGAAGAAGCAAATGTTTTGACGAAATGTGTATCCACATAGAGCTCAGCTTATAATCAAGGCCATTTATAGCATTTCTCCCCTTTTTGCTTCTTCCATTTGTTGGCATTTTGAGAAGGGTGTGTGTATTTGCATACAAGTAGTCTTTCCATAAAATTTACAGGTAGCTGACAGTAACAACATAAAACATATTTTGGAGATTCTCATTCTATATTTTTTTAGTATGTAGTCATTCCAAGTAAAACACTTAGTGAAGAAAATTGAAGGAACTACACTTCTTAGTGAAGAAAAAAATCATCATGGGGATTGAAAAAAGGTGTCTCTAACTCAGTGCTGATAATGTTGGGTTTTAATGGAATTTCACTTTATGGGTAGACTTTCTCAGGTTATGTTACTTCTGACATATTTTAACCATGAAAGATCTTTATTTTTAAAAAAGTTTCCTTTATAAATATGCCAGGTTTTAAAATTTTTCAAAGCTAGTATAATTCTAAAAGTGGGCCAGAACTAAACAGACATTTCTCCAAAGAAGACATAAAAATGGCTAACAAACACATGAAAAGATGTTCAACATCACTCATTATCAGAGAAATGCAAATCAAAACTACAATGAGGTACCACTTTACACCAGTCAGAATGGCTGCCATCCAAAAGTCTACAAGCAATAAATGCTGGAGAGGATGTGGAGAAAAGGGAACCCTCCTACACTGATGGTGGGAATGCAAACTAGTACAGCCACTATGGAGAACAGTGTCAAGGTTCCTTAAAAAACTGGAAATAGAACTGCCATATGACCCAGCAATCCCACTGCTGGGCATACACACCGAGGAAACCAGAATTGAAAGAGACAGGTGTACCCCAATGTTCATCACTGCATTGTTTACAATAGCTGGGACATGGAAGCAACCTAGATGTCCGTCAACAGACGAATGGAAAAGAAAGCTGTTGTACATATACACAGTGGAATATTACTCAGCCATTAAAAAAATTTATTTGAATCAGTTCTACTCAGGTGGACGGAACTGGAGCCTATTATCCAGAGTGAAGTAAGCCAGAAGGAAAAACAACAATACAGTATACTAACGCATATATATGGAATTTAGAAAGGTGGTAATGATAACCCTGCATGCGAGACAGCAAAAGGAACGCAAATGTATAGAACAGTCTTGTGGACTCTGTGCAAGAGGGCAAGGGTGGGATGATATGGGAGAATGGCATTGAAACATGTTAATTATCATATGTGAAATCACTCGCCAGCCCAGGTTTGATGCTCAGGGCTGGTGCACTGGGATGACCCAGAGAGAGGGAATTGGGAGGGAAGAGGGAAGGGGATTCTGGAAGGGGAACATATGTGTATCCATGGCAGATTCATGTCAATGTATGGCAAAACCAACACAATAAAGTAAAGAAAATTTAAAAAAAATAAAATAAAATCCAAGAGGCTCATCTTAATTTAACTTCTCAATGGCGTTATTCTTGAATACCTGACTATACAATTTATAGTAATCTTAAGGTGTGGTTCATGACAATTCTATTTTTGCTGGCTTTTTGCTCATTCAGTTTCCTACAATTTAAAAATTTTTTAAATGCAGCAAATATTTACCCTAATAAAAATTGTCTTTCAATCTGAAATAATACAAATGTTAATGTCAGTTTTGTGAGCAATATAATATGAAATAGATTTCTTTAATGGTGCATACATTAAGGAAGTCTAACAAGGAAAAGGAGAAGGAATGCAGTATCTATGTTATATGTGATCTGTCTTGCCCTTATAATACTGAACTAACACACTGAACTCAAAAATGGTAAGAGAAATAATGATCATAAAACATATACAAGCATACATTATCTGTGGGTTTCAATTATTTCAGTCATAGAAAAAATTGAACATGGGAGTGAAGTGTAATGAGATTATTCTATATTTTCTGTAGTGTTAACAAAGAATGTTATAGTAATTCTTTGAAGTTTTCACTATAATACAGTGGATTAGACAACAGATCAACATAACAGTATTTTTTTTTGTTTTTACCAGAACCAAACATAGATTAATAAATATATTATTGAAAACATTTAATTTTTAGAACCTTATTTTACTGCTTCAGTGATAAAAATTATTCCTTAAATATATAGGAAACTATTCTTGAAACATAAAGTAACTGCCCTGTGGTCAATGATAGTCTTAACTACTTGTCAATCAAAAGCAGAAGTTTGTTGAGACATCTAATTACAAGATAATATAGTCATCAAAATGTCGTGGTAACTGACAGCTCATTTTGGACTGTAAGCATGCAAATACCTCCGCTCAGGTCAGAGCTGTTCAGAGGTTAACTTAGTAGTGACAAGCCCTTTATTATCACATTGAAAAAATTGCAATTATACTAATACATTAATAACTAATAAAATGACAGTCATAATTGCATAATATACAAATTGTCAACTGCATTTTTGTTACATGGTTGGAATTTTTTTCTGTATCTGCACTATGTTAATTGTTCCCAATAGACAAAGAGAAAATTTTGAAAGCCATCTATACTGATGGGAGGAAAGCATATCTGGATCTTTGATTCCACTTATTTTCTTTCTTCTTCTCTCCTCTCTATTTCATAAAGCCCTAAAATGAGGAGAATTAGTAATTACCACCTGACCCAATGTTAATATATATTTAACATCCTTACTACTTCACCAAGCTTCTGTCTTCTTAAGGCTTTTTGGCTTAAATATCTTCTAGTTCAGTAAGTCAGTTAAATGAAGGAAAAAGGACTTGGTTTTACCTTTTTCTCTTTTCTTTTATTCCATAACTCTCCTCACTCTCTGAAAGAACACATTATGTTTACCAATTTGCACAAATGTTTTATAAAATAGATCCACTTTTTATGTCAAAATGAATGATAATTCAGTAATTACTTCTAAATAGCCAGAGATACAATTTTAGTATTTAATCTAAATAGCTGTAGACAAAATCTTTCATTTCTTTTTTTTACTAGAAAATAGATCTCTTTAGTATTTGATTTCTTTCTGCTGTGAAATCTTCCAGTTAATCTAAGAAAGGGTAACTATCTCTATGAGCAGATTAAGAATAGATTTATGTGTGAAATGATCTAACCATGAGTTTATACTTGATGGTTGACATTTATTCATTGAGAAAGATCATGAAAAAAGTCTTAGATGGCTACTGTTCCCAGTGACTGGAATTACAGAGAATTAATTGTATGCATCTGCAGACTTTCTTCTGGAATTGGAAAGGACCTTTTATAATGGTGAGTTGTTCTTTTATAAATATTTTCTTGCAACTTTTCTTTATATCTTCTTTTGAGTGTGCTTTAATACTCCTGGGTGTGCCAAGGGGAACATTTTTCCTCTTTGGTACCCCAAATCAGAAAGTTTACTGAAGTCACTGCTCAGGCCAGAAGATTAATAAACTGCTAAAGATAAAATTTCTTTTAAGAGAAATTTGAGAGTAATGCATAATAGCTATGTATAAACAAAGAAGCTTGTATTGTTTTTCTTTCCTCATTGGAGAGAAGGAATGCACTAAAGTCAAAATACTAATGATAATAATAATAACTAGTATTTATTGAATAAAGTTTACTGTGTTCTATCACTATTTTAAGAACATCACATATATAAGCATACGTATTCCACCCAAAATGGTATGGGGAAGGTGCTACTATTATTGACATTTTGCAGGTGAAGAAATTGAGGCAGAGAGGTTAAGTAGATTGCCTCAGGTTACACAAATAGCGTGTTGTAAAGGTGGGTTCAAAACCAAGCAGTCTGTCTCCTGAGTCCACGTTCTTAAACCACTAAGATAAGAATACCATAGGGCAATATACTATGAAGAGGTCAAGAATGGTAAGGGTGGGATGATATGGGAAAACGACATTGAAACATGTAAATTTTCAAATATGAAATGAATCGCCAGCCCAGGATTGATGCATGATACAGGGTGCTCAGGGCTGGTGCACTGGGATGACCCAGATGGATGGAATTGCGAGGGAGGTCGGAGAGGGGTTCTAGAAGGGGAACATTTGTATACCCAGGGTGGATTCATGTCAATGTATGGCAAAACCAACACAATAATGTAAATTAAATAAATAAATAAATAGTATATTAAAAAAAGAGTGGTAATCAAGAGACCTTGATTTTGGATCCCGATTTTATTTTTACTGATACTAAGTAGTCCTATGATCTTGCTAAAGATTGTTCATTGGTCCAAAATTTCCTCACTTGCAAAGTTGATAAGTTCAGGAGTCTCTAATTTGGGCTTATGAATGCTTCAAAAGCAGACTCATTTTTTTTGTTTGTTTTTTATATCCATGCCTTGTTCACTGGGGCTTCCCTGATGGCTCAGCATGTAAAGAATCCTCCCGCAGTGCAGTAGACACAGGAGATGTGGGTTCGATCCCCGGGTCAGGAAGATCCCCTGGCGAAGGAAATGACAACCCTCTCCAGTGTTCTTGCCTGAGGAATCCCATGGACAGAGTAGCCTGGAGGGCTACTGCCCATGGGGTCGCAGAATATCTGACACAACTGAGCATGCAAGCAAGCAGGCCTTGCCCACTGAAGTTCCGCTTCAATGTTTAACATTTGTTTTGTTGACTATAGACGGTGAACTTAAAAAAGAGAAATTTTGGTTCAAATGTGAAGTAGAACTTATTAGTCTGAGCTGCCAAAAATGGAATAGGCTGACTTAAGCATTTCCCATCAATGGAAATTTTCAGGCAGAGGGTTGGATGACAATATATTGGGGTGCTTAAGAGAGGACTCAAGTACCAATTAAGCAGTATGATAGACTGGATGATTTTCCCTCAGCTTTATTGAACTATGTCTGACAAAAATTGTATACATTTAGATTGTACAGTGTGATTTTTAAATATATAAGTGATGATTTAATATGCATATACATTGATTTTTAATGGTCCTTTCTACTCTCAGATTTTACAATTCTGTAAGTCCCAACAACATCTTATTCATTCATTCAAACAGAGCAGCAATCTATCTACAAGTATAGTCACGTACATATGATTGATTATATGAATATACTGTATACATTTCTCTTTAAGAATCTGACTTATAGAATGAATTTCATCTATTTAAAAAGGTTGTCTGTGTTTTAGTTCTAAATAAGCTTGTAAATGTTCTAGTTCTAAATAAGCTAAAATGTAAGTGTAATTTTTTTCTTATTTAAAAAAGAGGTAGTTACAATATTAAAAGACATTGATTTATAGATCAATAAGGTATTGTACAATCTTCAGCTATCTATTAAGCAGATATTTGGAATGGACTATATTCTACATAGGTGAAATTACATAAAGAACAGAACTGGGAGTTAGTTGTGCTCCATGATGCTCCCTTCCTTATACCTTAATTATATATAACAGGGTGGCTGTAAGCATGTGCCCTGGAGAAACATTGTCTAGATTTAAATGAAGGCTTTACCATTACTACCTGTGAAATTTGAGAAGTAATTTAATGTTTCAAATCTTACTTTCCTCATTTGTAAAATGAGGGTAGTAAGAGACATGGCCCTTAGGGTTACTGTTAGAATTTAATGATTTAATATGTGGGTCTTTTAGCCATTATTTTATATCTGTTTTCTTTCTATTTTAAGCTTAATTGAGGTATAATTTAAAATATGAATTGCATCTATTTAAGGTGTACAACTGGGTGTTTGTGTTTTATTTTTATTGTGAAGTAATACTGACTTTAAAATTATGGTAGAACTTGATGGGTTTCCCTGGTGGTTCAGATGGTAAAGAATCCACCTGCAATGTAGGAGACCTGGGTTCAATCCCTGGCTTGGGAAGATCCCCTGGCAGGCCACTCCAGTATTTTTGCCTGGAGAATCCCCATGGACAGAGGAGCCTGGCAGGCTATGTGTAGTCCATGCGGTCTCAAAGAGTCGGACACGACTGAGCAACTAAGCGTATAAAATACTGACTTAAAAATTGTGGTAGAAAATTGATGGTATGTTTAAGGATCATATAATGTCAATATTGCTGTGTGAATGCTGGTATCTAAAGCATATGAATTTCATGTCAATATACACTAGCTCTGTGCTCCATAGGCCCTTGTCAGAGAGTTCCTACTTCCTTTAGTCCACAGCTTCCACCAAAGTTCAAGAAAAATGAGTGAAATGAATGAAATGAAGATATGGAGGGAGGAAAAGAGAGAGGGATAGAAGAGGATGTATTAAGTAGGTTATTTCAGTACCCCATGTTTTAATACCAAGTTGGATAAGTCATAATGTATTATCTTATTTTTCATGTAAATGCTCTTACTGAATTATGATTTAATGTTGGGGACTCAACCTTTATTGTGGATTGAATTACGTTTCAGTCAAATGAACAATAAGTTTGAATCTAATTTAATGAAATCATCTTTCATAACTTTATTTTTATTATTTTAATTTAATTTTTATTGTTGCCATTGGTATTGTAAGGATATAATAAAATGAACTTGGTGCTATTTTAATGAAGCCATTATTACTTATCAATATTTTTTTCTTTGCAACTGGGGATTGAAAGTAAAATTTTTCACACAACATTTCCAACTTTAGAAGGAGTGTTATTTTGAACCAATGGAGTTAATCCTAGGTTTAAAGAAATACAATGTTGTTGTATTTAGCTAAATTCTTTAATTAAAGCAAGGTGAAGAGACTTTTTCCTTATGGATAGACTATTTTAGTATAGTGGAAAAGTGGAAGCTTTGGATTAGGTAGATGTGGGTCTAATCCTTGCTTGCACACTAACTAGCTGTGACTTTGGGTAGATTACTTAGTTTTGCTGAGCCTCAGTTTTTTTCATTTTGAATTTGTGCTGCTAGTATCTGCTGGACAGAGTTGGAAAACTTCATTCAATAATGCATATAAAACTTCTATTGATGCTTGTATGTGAATGACTATTTCTAAAGAATTTAAATTTCCCAACTTGTCAGACTGCTCCCTTAAATTTCTCCAGGAATCACCATTTACACAAAATATGATATGAATGGCACACCTTGGAGTTGTGCAATCTTTGGCCATTATTTACATGTTTAAATTTTCTTTATTAAAGGACTTTTACTTTGTAAATAATAAAGACTTAAATCTCAGGTTGGATGTGTTCAGAACATTTCTAACAGCACTGCCTTTTGTGAGTCATGAAGAAACCAAGTGAAGGAAATAATGATCAGTTTGTCCATCTACCCATCCATCCATCCATTCATCCATTTAACTGATATTTTTCAAGAGTTGGCTGTGTACCAGACACGATCAAAGCCACTCAAATCTGGATAAGTGAATGAAAATGAAATATGTGTTTGAACTTGAGTAAGTAAAAGCCTTAAGGGATAAAACTGCACAGTTACTTTTTTCAAATAAGGGCTCTTTGCTGTTAGATACAAACTAGGTCAAAGACCTGGAAATCCTTTGCTTTCCCTTCTCTCAGTATATCTGTCCAATATTCCTGCAGTTGTCACTATGAAATATTGGACATTTTTAAACAGATGGTGAAACATGAAAGGAAGGAAATGTTAAATATAAATACCTCTTTTCTAATCACTTGCTGATTCTTGTGTTTTCTCCACCTCTGGCTTTACTTTTCACCAAAAAATATATATATCATTGTCAAACCAGTCTTGCATCCTAGGCTTTGAGAGAAAAATAGGTGTTAGAATGAGATTCCTATTAGTTTTCCAACTATTGGTGATTCCTGTAAATCAGTATTCTTTACTAAATACCAATATCGAATAGTAGTGATGTCAATAATATATTATTTTTCCTCTATTCCCAGTAAGAAGTGAAGCTATCATGAATGTAAAAGATAAGAAAAAAATCAGTAATGCAAGCATTAATGCATGTTAGTTATCTTAGAACTTTCACTAAGAGACAGAAGGGACATTAAAGATCATTTAGTTTGAACTCTGATTTTATAGATGAGGAAACTAAACCTAAAAAGAAAATGAAATAGTTTGCCTTTTGTAGTACAGATATTTAGTAATAGTCATTGGAATCCAATTATTGAGACTCAGCCCAGTGTACTTTCTGGCACACTCTCCTCAATTTTCCTTTATTATTTCATTTATCATCATGGCTATAAGGGTTAACTAGAACAAATCTTTATTTTCCAACCACATGAAATTTTTATTTCAGCATTTTTTACTTTGTTTTCTGTGTTTATTTATTTCCCAATCTTCCTTATAATTTACTACTTTTCCCTATTTCTTTTTTTAAAAAAAATATTTAGGAGGATAAACACTTTACAACAATGTGTTGTTTCTACTATACAGTGTGAATCAGCCATATATCCCCTCTCTGAAACCTCCCTCCTACCCCCGACCTTGCTCTTTCTCATTCTACACTGCATTTTTCCCCTCCTTCGTGACTTTATTTCTTAACTGGTTTTCCTCTTTTTCTTTCCTCATTGGAAATGTTTACTATTGTTGTTCAGTCCCTAAGTCGTGTCCAACTCTTTGTAACTCAATAGACCACAGTACTCTAGGTTCCTCTGTTCTCCACTGTCTTTCAGAGTTTGCTCAGATTTATGTTCACTGAGTGAGTGATGCTATCTAATCGTCTTATACTATGCTGTCCCCTTCTCCTTTTGTCTTCATTTTTTCCATGTATCAGGGTCATCTCCAGTGAGTCAACTCTTTGCTTCAGGTGTCCAAAGTATTGGAGCTTCAGCTTCAACAACACTTCTTCCAATGAATATTCAGATTTGATTTCCTTGATAATTGACTGATTTGATTTCCTTGCAGTCCAAGGGACTCTCAAGAGTCTTTTCCAGCTCCACAATTTGAAGGCATCAATTCTTTGGCACTCAGCCTTCTTTATAGACCAGCTCTAACATCCGTACATGACAACTGGAAATACCATACCTTTGGCTATATGAACTTTTTGCAGCCAAGTGATGTCTTTGCTTTCTAATATGCTCTCTAGCTTTGCCATACCTTTCCTTCTAAGGGGCAAGGGTCTTTTAATTTCATGGCTGCAGTCACCATCCACAGTGATTTTGTAGCCCAAGAAAATAAAATCTGTCACTGCTTCCACTTTTCCCCCTTCTACTTGAAGTGATTGGACTAGATGCCATGATCTTAGTTTTTTGAATATTGAGTTTCAAGCCAGCTTTCTCACTTTCCTCTTTCATCCTTATCAAGAGGCTCATTAGTTCCTCTTCACTTTCTGCCGTAAGAGTGGTATCATCTGCATATCTGAGGTGGTTTGTATTTCTCCCAGCAGTCTTGTTTCCAGCTTGTGACTCATCCAGCCTGATATTTTATATGATATACTGTTTATATAAGTTAAATCAGCTGGGTGACAATATACAGCCTTGTCACATTCCTTTCTGAATTTTGAACCAGTCAGTTGTTCCATGTCTGATTGTAACTGTTGCTTCTTGATCCTTATACAAGTTTCTCAGGAGACAGATAAGGTGTATTCTCATCTCTTTAAGAATTTTCCACAGTTTGTTGTGATGCACACAATTAAAGGCTTTAGCATAGTCAATGAAGAAGAAGTAGATGTTTTTCTGGAAGTCCCTTGCTTTCTCCATGATCCAAGGAATGTTGGTAATTTGAACTCTGGTTCCTCTGTCTCTTCGAAACACAGCTTGTACTTCTGGAAATTTTCAATTCACATATTGCTCAAGCCTAGCTTGAAGGATTTTGAACATAGCCTTTCTAGCATGTGAAATGAGCATAACTGTCCAATAGTTTGAACATTCTTTGGCATTGCCCTTCTTTTGGATTGGAATGAAAACTGATCTTTTCCAGTCCTGTGGCCATTGCTGAGTTTTCCAAATTTGCTGACATATTGAGTACAGCACTTTCACAGCATTGTCTTTTAGGATTTGAAATAGCTCAGCTGAATTCCATCACCTCCACCAGCTTAGTTGATAGTAAAGCTTCCTAAGGCCTACTTGACTTCACACTGCAGGATGTCTGGCTCTAGGTGAGTGACCACATGATCCTGGTTATCCTGGTCATTAAGACCTTTTTTTCTTTATAGTTCTTCTGTGTATTCTTGCTACTTCTTAATCTCTTTTGCTTCTCTTAGAAAGTGAAAGTGAAAGTCACTCATTTGTGGCTGACTCTTTGCTGCCCCATGCATGGACTGTAACCTGCCTGGCTCCTCTGTCCATGAAATTCTCCAGACCAGAATACTAGAGTGGATAGGCATTCCCTTCTGTAGGGGATCTTCCTGACCTAGGAATTGAACAGGTGAGTCCTTCATTGCAGGCAGATTCTTTACCAGCTGAGCTACCAGGGAAGATTCTCTTAGGTTTTTACCATTTTGGTCCTTTATTGTGCCCATCCTTGGATAAAATGTTCCCTTAGTATCCAATTTTTTGAAGGTATTTCTAGTCTTTCCCATTCTTTAGTTTTCCACTATTTATTTTTGCATCCTGTACTATGTCACAAACCTCTGTCCATAGTTCTTTAGACAATCTGTATCCCAGATCTAATCCCTTGAATCTATTTGTCACCCCCACGGTATTATCATAAGGGGTTCATTTTAAAAAGCCATATCTGGGTGGCCTAGTGGTTTTCCCTACTTTCTTGATTTTAAGCCTGAATTTTGCAGTAAGGAGCTTACAATCTGAGCTATAGTCAACTCCAGTCTTGTTTTTACTGACTGTACAGAGCTTCTCCATCTTTGGCTGCAAAGAGCATAATCAATCTGATTTCATTATTGACCATCTGATAATACCCATGTTTCTTGTGTTTTTGTAAAAAGATGTTTGGTATGACCAGTGTGTTATCTTGATAAAACTCTGTTAGCCTTTGCCCTGCTTCATTCTATCCTCCAAGACCAAACTTGCCTGTTTCTCCAAGTATCTCTTTGACTTCCTACTTTTGCATTCTAATCCCCTTTGTTGAAAAGGACATCTGTTTTGGTGTTAGTTCTAGAAGGTCTTATAGTTCTTCATAGAACCAATCAACTTCAGTTTCTTTGGCATCAGTAGTTGGAGCATAGACTTGGATTACTCTGATATTGAATGGTTTGCCTTGGAATGAGCTGAGATCATTCTGTTGTTTCTGAGATTGCACCTAAGTACTGTGTTTCAAACTCTTTTGTTGACTGTGACGGCTACTCCATTTCTTCTAAGGAATTCTTGCCCACAGTAGTAGATATAATGGTCATCTGAATTAAATTCACCCATTCCCATGCATTTTAGTTCACTGCTTCCTAAGATGTCAGTGTTCATTCTTGTCACCTCCTGCTTGACCACACCCAATTTACCTTGATCCATGGAACTAACATTCTAGTTTCCTATGTAATATTATTCTTCCCAGCTCCAGACTTTGCTTTCACCACTAGGCACATCCTGAACTGAGTGTTGTTTCCACTTTGGCCCAGCTAGTTCATTCTTTTTGGAGCTACGCATAATTGCCCTCCACTTTTCCCCAGTAGCATATTGGACACCTTCGAGCTGGGGGCGGGGCTCATCTTCTGGTGTCATATTTTTGGCCTTTTCATACTGTCCGTGGGGTTCCTCAAGCAGAAATACTGGAGTGGGTTGCCATTTCCTTCTCTATATTTACTATTGCCACATATGAAAACAAAAACAATTTTATTCACACTCACTATGGAAATTTTGTGGTTTTAATCTCTCTATGAATCAAGAAGTGTACTGTTTTCCTTTTAGTAATGGACATTGTACAAGAACTAAAAGGGCATAAATCTTAGTCAAATTATATCCTGGGTATTAATTTTCTTGGGAGAGAAGTATGTATTATATTTATAAGATTATTATCAATAATCAAATAAGATATTAGGAGTATCATTTGGGAGAGATTTTAATGGCTTTATTTTCATTGTTGACCATTTACCAGAAAGTAATATTGGAGGCATGGATAATTTTACTTTCATTGGTGACCATTAACCAGAAAGTAATATTGGCAACAAAATAAGGAAAAGTGCCCATTTGAAATTGTATTTCCTAGTAAAAATTATCAGAAAGTTATTAACTTCCTTGCAGCTTTGTTTTTAATCAGAAATATCTTTGTATTTTTTTCTCTTTATCTTCTAGTATGAACAAAATGGTTTGAAATGTTTATTTCAGCAGAAGTTGCAGAAAAATAAGAAATTTAGAAAGAAAAACGACCTCTGATTTTGAGGTCTGAGACTCCTGCTTTTCAGTTTTCTCTTCAGTCTCTAAAAATAGTGTATTTTGTAGACTTTTTCCATTTGGGCTTGGGAAGATTCTGTTTATACTTAGCTTTCGGATGTTTACCTTTAATTCTTGAACTTCAATTAGATACAAACATCTTTTCTTGCCCCCACTTCCCCTTTTGCTTTTTAAGACAGCAAACTGGAAAGGTTGGATAGATAGATTACCATTTTATACATCTTTATTATTCTGATTTATAGAGCTATTAAGTAAAGGCAAACTGTAATTCTATATTATCTGTCTGCCTCTTTTCTGTTCTTTGTCCTGGAGAAGAGCTGTGTTAAAGATCAGAGTGTAAAAAAAAGATCAGAGTGTTGTTTAAAATTCCTGAAAAATAATAACTTGTTTGATCATTCAACCAATGACTCAGTTCCTTGGAAAAATAGGTTTCTTGTGTATGTGAGTATGTGTGTTCACCTTGAAGTCCTGAAGTGATGTGCTGGCAGTGCACAAATTATTCAGAAACAATTACTCTAGAGTAGTTAAGGAACAATGGTTTTCATAAAGAGAAACGAAGAGCATCTATACGATAAATACCTTTATAATTAGTGAGATAATTAATATGGACAAAGTATATTTTAGTATCCACAAAGAAGTCTTTAAGTTAAGCAGTTAACTTCACTATGAAGGGGTGGGGGGAAGAGGTATATACAGCTGAATGGCTTTTCAGAGTCTCCAGGGAAGTGATTTGTCTGTTGATGGCCATTGTGGGTGGACAAGTGAAATAATTACTTAACAGCATGTAAACAATGTGAGAAGTGAAGTATGCTTTTCCCCTTCTCCCCTTCCCCCTCCTTTTTCATTGAGAGAGTTTCTTGTTGCAATGGCTCCACTGGGACAGACAGCAGAGAAATTTGATTAAATGGATGCCTGGGGTCATGACCCTGTCTAAACATGGTGCAGTTCTCAGCATTAATCAAAGAAGTTTTCTTCTTACTTCAAAAAATTCTGACCTTGCTGTATGTGAGTATTAGTGAGCTTTGGGTTTGGTTGTGGTTGGGTAGGGGGCTGTGTAAATCTGTGAGCATTCTGTTCACAGAAAAACAATGGAAGAGGGAAATATCTTCAAAAACAATAGAGAAGTATAACATTATTTTAGATCATGTTAGGGGACTTTGATTTGTTGATAGTCTTTAAACAGCCAGTGGTATTTGGAGCACCATTATAATTCATTAGGACTCATTTATTGCAAACTGCTGTTGACATTAATCTGAGTGTTTAGATGATATTAATACCATGTAGTTGGTATGGGATTCCAGTGTACAGAAATTCTCTGGGAATGCTTTCATTTTGGGCTACTGTTTGAAAACTCATTTGAAGTGATTTTTCTTGGAAAATAAAGAAATATACATATTTGATAAGAGAACAACTAGAATTGTGGTCTTTGGTGACTGGTGAGAGCAAGACAAATGGAAATTTCTTGAGCAGGCATGTGCCATTATATTAAGCAGAATATTTGCTTCAGGTAAGATAATTGTTATTCATTCTTGTTTGAAGAAACAGAACAAATTTGATATAACTAGAGAGCTGTTTCCCTCACAAGAATTCGCATAGCAGAGTGTACAAGTGATTGTAGATCATGAAAACCTTATTTGTTCCAAATAAGAATTCTTTTGTGGAATGTAGACTTGTTTACATAAAAAAATATTGATTAACAAGACAAATCAGATAAGGAGGTTCCTGCTAATTAAAGTTAATCAAATATTTGTGTTGCTAATCCTTTTTGAAAGCCTTTTTAGTAATATTGGTCCGTTTTATTGCCTGTCTTATATATATGTTACAGTGAACATATATATAACTTTATTTAGGTGATTAAATTCTTAGAACCTCAGAATCATCATTCTACTCACCATTTTGATTGTGCAGCTATGTGAGTAGATAAAAGTTTGGTTTTTACTATCTCTTGTGATATGCTTATCAGTTAGTGATGCTTTATAAAACAATTTAAAAATATCACTTCTTATTAATTACAAATGTTTTCTCCTAATGATAGCATATAATTAAATAGATGGTGTTAGTTATTCTAGCTAGTTGAATTATAGATAATCAAGTTATTTAATTTGGATCTTCCTTGAATGGAAGTTGATGGAAGATATGTTCACATGCTTTTTGTGAAGTAAACAGATTCATTACAGTACTTCTGACAAAAAAACATATGGGATCTTAAGAAATACAAAGGTATAAAACATCTTTAACACTTTTACCTTCATCCCTTGAGGTAAAAGTGTTAATTTAATTAATTAATTATTTAAATTGCTGAAAATGACTACCTGGATTTATTCCCTACTTCATGATTTGAATATCTATGGAGAACATGATTTCAAATGTACAGAGATCATTTGAACTTATTATACTATATACATAAATTTTTACTTACAAAACAACAATTTTACATTACTCTGAGAATGAAGGAATGTATTTTTTACTATTGAATTTGTGATTCAAACTGATTGTACTGTAAACCAGCTTTGTATTTCAACACGGAAAGCTACTTAAAATGATTGTCCATTTACCATGGAGTCTGTACATGTCAAAGTGAAGTTTTTGATTCATACATCATTGAATAAAAGGTTTATCAAGTTACTATTGTTGGGGCAGTTACAAGAACCAAGTCTGTTGGTGTTAGTAAATATAGGTTCCATCAACAAAAACTAACCAAATACAGTCAATTATACCGTTTGATGACAACAGGAGTTTAAAATAACAGTAAGGCCACTTTCATAAAATTACAGACAAGAGCATTTTTCTAGAACCTTGGTATTCTAGTTTTAGAATATTAAATAATCTAAGTTCAGTTCAGTTCAGTCACTCAGTCTTGTCGGACTCTTTCTGACCACATGACTTGCAGCACCACAGGCCTCCCTGTCTATCACCAAATGCTGGAGTCCACCCAAACCCATGTCCATCTATTCATTGATGCCATCCAGGCATGTGATCCTCTGTCGTCCCCTTCTTTTCCTGCCTCCAATCCTTCCCAGAATTAGGGTGTTTTCCAATGAATCAACTCTTCTCATGAAGTGGCCAAAGTATTGGATTTTCATCTTCAACATCAGTCCTTCCAGAGTACACTCAGGGCCCATCTCCTATAGGATGGACTGGTTGGATCTCCTTGTAGTCCGAGGGACTATCAAGAGTCTTCTCCAACACCACAGTTCAAAAGCATCAATTCTTCGGTGCAAAGCTTTCTTCACTGTCCAACTTTCACATCCATACATGACTAATGGAAAAACCATAGCCTTGAGTAGACAGACGTTTGTTAGCAAAGTAATGTCTCTGCTTTTCAATTTGCTATCTAGGATGAGATGCTTACTCCTTGGAAGGAGTAAGCATCTTTTAATTTCATGGCTGCAATCACTATCTGCAGTGATTTTGGAGCCCCCCAAAATAAAGTCAGCCACTGTTTTCAATGTTTCCCCATCTATTTGCCATGAAGTGATGGGACTGGATGCCATGATCTAAGTTTCCGGAATGTTGAGCTTTAAGTCAACTTTTTCATTCTCCTCTTTCACTTTCAACAAGAAGCTTTTTAGTTCCTCTTCACTTTCTGCCATAAGAGTGGTGTCATCTGCATATCTGAAATTATTGATATTTCTCCTGGCAATCTTGATTCCAGCCTGTGCTTCTTCCAGCCCCGCATTTCTCATGATGTACTCTGCATATAAGTTAAATAGGCAGGGTGACAATATATAGCCTTGACGTACTCCTTTTCCTATTTGGAGCCAGTCTGTTGTCCATGTCCAGTTCTAACTATTACTTTCTGACCTGCATACAAGTTTCTCAAGAAACAGGTCAAATGGTCTGGTATTCCCATCTCTTTCAGAATTTTCGACAGTTTATTGTAATCCACACAAAGGCTTTGGCATAGTCAATAAAGCAGAAATAGATGTTTATCTGGAACTCTCTTGCTTTTTTGATGATCCAGAAGATGTTGGCAATTTGATCTCTGGTTCCTCTGCCTTTTTTAAAAGCTGCTTGAACATCTGGAAGTTCATGGTTCATGTATTGCTGAAGCCTAGCTTGGAGAATTTTGAGCATCACTTTACTAGCGTGTGAGATGAATGCAATTGTGCGGTAGTTCGAGCGTTCTTTGGTATTGCCTTTATTTGAGATTGGATTGAAAACTGACCTTTTCTAGTCCTGTGGCCACTGCTGAGTTTTCCAAATTTGCTGGCATGTTGAGTGCAGCACCTCCACAGCATCATCTTTCAGATTTTGAAATAGCTCAACTAGAATTCCATCACCTCCACTAGCTTTGTTCGTAGTGATGCTTTCTAAGGCCCCCTTGACTTCACATTCCAAGATGTCTGGCCCTAGGTGAGTGATCACACCATCGTGATTATCTGGCTCATGAAGATCTTTTTTGTACAGTTCTTCTGTGTATTCTTGCCACCTCTTCTTAATGTCTTCTGCTTCTTTAGATCCATACTATTTCTGTCCATCTTTGCATGAAATTTTCCCTTGGTATCTCTAATTATCTTGAAGAGTTCTCTAGTCTTTCCCATTCTGTTGTTTTCCTCTGTTTATTTGCATTGATTGCTGAGTAAGGCTTTCTTATCTCTCCTTGCAATTCTTTGGAACTCTGCATTCAGATGGGAATACCTTTCTTTTTCTCCTTTGCTTTTCACTTCTCTTCTCTTTTGTAAGGCTTCCTCAGACAGCCATTTTGCTTTTTTGCATTTCTTTTCCATGGGGATGGTCTTAGTCACTGGCTCCTGTATAGTGTCAGGAACCTCCGTCCATAGGTCATCAGGCACTCTGTCTATCAGATCTAGTCCCTTAAATCTATTGCTCACTTCTACTGTATAATCATAAGGGATTTGATTTAGGTCATACCTGAATGCTCTAGTAATTTTCCCTAGTTTCTTCAATTTCAGTCTGAATTTGGCAATAAGGAGTTCATGATCTGTCACACAGTCAGCTCCTGGTGTTGTTTTGGCTGACTGTATAGAACTTCTCCATCTTTGGCTGCAAAGAATATAATCAATCTGATTTTGGTGTTGACCATCTGGTGATGTCCATGTGTAGAGTCTTCTCTTGTGTTTTTGGAAGAGGGTGTTTACTATGACGAGTGCATTCTCCTGGCAAAACTCTTATTATCCTTTGCCTTGCTTCATTCTGTACTCAAAGGAAAAATTTGCCTGTTACTTGAGGTGTGTCTTGACTTCCTACTTTTGCATTCCAGTCCCCTATAATGAAAAGGGCATCTTTTTTGGGTGTTAGTTCTAGAAGGTCTTGTAGGTCTTCATAGATCCATTCAACGTCATCTTCTTCAGTGTTACTGGTTGGGGCATAGGCTTGAATTACTGTGATATTGAATGGTTTGCCTTGGAAATGAACAGAGATCATTCTTTCATTTTTGAGATTGCATCCAAGAATTACATTTTGGACTCTTTTGTTGACCATGATGGCTACTCCATTTCTTCTAAGGAATCCTGCCTACAGTAGTAGATATAATGCTCATCTGAGTTAAATTCACCTATTATCAGTCCATGTTAGTTCGGTGATTTCTAGAATGTTAACATTCACCCTTGCCATCTCCTGTTTGACCACTTTAATTTTGCCTTGATTCATGGACCTAACGTTCAAGGTTCCTATGCAATATTGCTCTTTACATCATCGGACCTTGCTTCTGTCACCAGTCACATCCACACCTGGGTACTGTTTTTGCTTTGGCTCCATCTCTTCCTTCTTTCTGGAGTTATTTCTCCACTGATCTCCAATAGCATATTGGGCACCTACTGACCTGGGGAGTTCATTTTCCCGTGTCGTATCTTTTTGCCTTTTCATACTGTTCATGGGATTCTCAAGGCAAGGATACTGAAGTGGTTTGCCATTTGCTTCTCTAGTGGACTGCAATCTGTCAGACCTCTCCACCATGGCCTGACCATCTTGGGTGGCCCCATATGGTATGACTTAATTTCACTGAGTTAGACAAGGCTGTGGTTCTGTGTGATTAGATGGTCTAGTTTTCTATTTTTATAGTTTCAGTGTGTCTGCCCTCTGATGCCCTCTCACAACACCTACCCTCTTACTTGGGTTCTCTTACCTTGAACGTGGGGTATCTCTTTATGGCTGTTCCAGCACAGCACAGCCGCTGCTTCTTACCTTGAACGAGGGGGTCTCTCCTCACAGCTCCCTTTCCTGACCTTGAACGTGGAGTAGCTCCTCTTGGCCTCCTTCTCCCACGCAGCCACTGCTCCTTGGATGTGGGGTATTAAATAGTCTAAATTACAGTGTAAATCTGTGATGAAAAACAGAAGCAAGTCTGTCTGGAGTATAATCATCACTGAGTGCTGCCTGTCCTCCAGGTTAACATTGCTATCATATAGGGAATTTTATCTGCCCTCTACTTTACATGGAGATAAATTGGTAGGAAAATGTACATATCAGGGAATTATTATGGAAACTATCAGCACTTGATTCAATGTGATTTTTTTCTATTAAATATCCCCTTTCTCTCAACATTAAAAAATCATAGATTAGTATTAAAATATACTATTATAGATGTCAAATATTTCAACTTGCAGTGAGTGTAATGGGTGTGGTTTGGAGGAAGAATATTAGAGACATGACACAATTCCAGTATCTAACCCTTCTCAAACCTGCAGATTCTTATGTTAATGATTATACATATGCAGAGTGAGACCCTGGGAGGTCTTGGTCCATTAGGGGGAAAAGAGGGATTTAAATACATTCCCATTCTGAGCTTGTAAGACTATTTGAAAAGATTTCCACTGACTGGGAATTTTCTGAATAACACTCAATTAACCTGAAAATTAAGCTGAACTCAAAACTCACATTCATCTGAAGAGTATGGTAACTAAGATTTCATTGTAAAATGTTGGTAAAGTGTTTTAAATGTGTGACTCTGTAGTCACTGAGTGTAATAGTTAGAAAGTATGAAAGTGGCGGGTAAATTTTTTTATGACTTATTAGAGTATGTGTCTTAGTGGTTTGTGCTACTCATTTGTTACCATTATTTTTGTATTAAATGAAATGATTTTACTTTAATAACACCTTGACTCTTCAAGATCAGTACAGATAAATACTATTTTCCAAAATACTATATTGTCTCTGAGGATCATACTGTTGGTATGGCCTCAGACTGTCAGCTGTTAGTTATATTTTTATATGATCAGATCTAGTAGTAAGCAGTATATTTCAATAAGTACTTTAATCCGTAAAGAGTAAAATGAGGAAAGTTTTGACTGCAGTTCCACTATTACTACTGAACTTAAGTAACTTCTTAATGAGAGTTAGTCGGTCTGTAAATTAGTGATTATAATAGTATCTGTCTTCAGCTAATATTTTTGATTGAGACAATATATGAAGATCATTTTGAGTTACTTAAGGAAATATTGTTTAAGGAAATATTATTTGAGGAAAATAGACACATAACACTGACATGTCTAGAATACAAGGACCTGAGAAAATGCTGTACTGTTATTATCAGAGGAGTAGCTATGATAGTATAATTAAGCTGAAATGAAAAATTTTTAAAAAATAGATTTAAATTCTGAATATTTCTCTATCTTTTGTGTTTGATTAAGTTTAAAAGACTAAAATTCCATAATGGCAGGCTAAAGAATTTCATCAATGTCACATACTATAACCTGTTTCTTTTATCTCATCAAATTTATAAGGTTATACTGCAGGAAAAATACATTGAGAGTTAGAAAAGCACGTGTATGTTTGTGCATGTGTTATATTTTGCTAAATGCTGCCAGTTTAAACAAATGTTCAATAATTTGAGCTTATTAGTTTCTCATTGGTTTGTTGCTATGGATAGTAATTTATAAATTGATATTACATTAAGTCTTTTGCAAATAAAAGAAAACAACATACAGAAGTACTTTGTGATTTAGAATATTCAATATCCAGAGATTATTCTATGATTTAATGCCTCCAGATGTAGACTTCTTATATTTTCAGAATTTTTTTCTCTAATTCTGTTGATTTTCCATTTTTGAGTTTTTTATATTTAGCAATGACCATTTGATCTCATTTCCTCAATCTTCAAATGAAAGAAAATTTAAAAGATGAAGTAGTTACATATTTAAAAACCATGCACACTTGAAAATAAAGATGAATTTGCTGGATAATTTCAAAAGGCTGTGTCACTGAAAGCCTGCATTTTGTTGAAGGGAAAATGAGGCTTACTCCCCATCTTTGGGTGAATTCTCCAGTAAATCTGTGGGGAGGAGCGACATTTGCTGCCCTTCTCACACTCTTAACAGTAGCAAGCATGGTTATTTAGTCTGAACTGGAAGCAAGGGGATGGTTAAGAGCTTGAAAGCGAACAATGAGAATTAGTAACTAATGAGCAAATCTAACCATAGGCAAAATGTGCCCTTGTTGACTTAAAGAAACTTGACACTCCTTTATGTACCAGGTTTTTCTCAAAAGAGGGGTAGATGTTTGGGAAAAAATAATGAGAGGTACAATTCTATAAGGTTAATATTGATCGAAATACTAGTGTTTGATAGTTATTTTAAGATAATGAATATAAATATGACTTTCATTAGCAGGCAAAGTATGAAACATAAAATGACTTTTAAGCTGGTACTCTCTCAACAGCAATACTTGGTGGGACAAGAACTTATGCCTTATAACATTGTTTTATAAGAAATCAGAAAAGAGAACTCACTAGCCAGATTTCTACATCTTGTAGTTTCATTTGGTAAGTATGGAAAATTTATAGACTTTCTGTCCTCATACAGCAAATAAGGGCTTTCTTAGTGGCTCAGTGCTAAAAAATCCGCCAGCCAATGCAGGAGATACAGGTTTGATCCCTGGGTTGGGAAGATCCCCTGGAGAAGGAAATGATATCCCACTCCATACTGAGGCACAGAAGGCTGAATTACTTGCTCAATGTCAGACAGCTAAAAAATGGTGGCGTTTTTTGAATGAAATTCTTAATCCTGGCCTCTAATTCCATGCTGTTTATTTCTGCACCACAGTGCCTCTTAGGTTTGGTGCAAATTTGCCAAGAAATCAGGAAAAGGGAAGGAGTCTGAAGGTCTGCAATGGTTTTAAAACCTTTTTTCTGAAAGATTCTATAAAAATGCCAATGTGATGTAGATTCACTATGTGTACTGTGTTTCTTTCCTTCATGAGGTTAAATGAAACTCTAGAAAATAGGAATTGAAATACCTTGATATTGCAACGTTAAGGTGTTTTTCAGAAAAACATATCAAAAACTTGTTGACTATATAAAGTATATTAATAACTTTTGTAAATTTTATTTACAAATAGTTGCTAATATTTTTTAAATCCTTTTAAAAAAGTTTGGAAATATTTTCATCACCTTATTACTTGCACAGTTAATAAAAGTCAGTAAAATCATTTTTTTTCTTACCTTTTACCTGGTAAATGTTTTTGCCCTCACTAATTTTCCTAGAATGCCTTAGACTACTACTGTGTAATATGGTTACTGGCTTATTCTTTATCCAAGAAGATAGATATCGATCAAATATACATTACTGAATACAAAATTCCTGCTTCTGTTGGAGAGATACTTGAAGGGGGACTATTTGACATCTTTTTTGGTACTTCAGATACTAATTTTATAACTATAGTTCTTGATCAGGAGATCAGAGATTTAATTCTGTCAGCTGTTGATCTGAGTATGTTTATAGCCTCAATTCCAGGTTGCATCACCAGTACCCAAAACTGTAGGGTGATGTGGAGCCTAGTAAACTACAACAATAGCGCCTTCTAATCATATCCAATGGAAGAAGTATCCATTTTTCAAAAGACAGGGTTCTGCTGTAGTCATCTGTTGTTTAGAGCAAAAGAAAGAATGTAGCCCAAGTAGAAAAGGTGAAAAATAACAACTAAAGTGATAATAACACCCTTGGCATTTTAAGCATTAGAGTTTGGTCTTAGAGAATTCAAGAATAAGGGTAAAGTCTTCTATGGATTTAGCTGGAGATTGGGAGTACATAATAAAGATTAGCACATGAAATTATTTGTGAAATAGTGCTCACTATAGTGATGCTCTTGGGAGATATAATTTAAAACTGGAACTAGAACTGCCATACGACCCAGCAATCCCACTGCTGGGCATACACACCGAGGAAACCAAAATTGAAAGAGACACGTGTACCCCAATGTTCATTGCCGCACTGTTTACAATAGCCAGGACATGGAAGCAACCTAGATGTCCATCAACAGACGAATGGATAAGAAAGCTGTGGTACATATACACAATGGAATATTATTCAGCCATTAAAAAGAATACATTTGAATCAGTTCTACTGAGGTGGATGAAACTGGAGCCTATTATACAGAGTGAAGTAAGCCAGAAGGAAAAACAACAATACAGTATACTAATGCATATATATGGAAATAGAAAGATGGTAGGGATAACCCCGTATATGAGACAGCAAAAGAAAAGCAGACGTATAGAACAGTCTTTTGGACTCTATGGGAGAGGGCAAGGGTGGGATGATATGGGAGAATGGCATCGAAGCATATAAATTGTCATGTGTGAAATCAATTGCCAGCCCAGGTTTGATGCTTGATATAGGGTGTTCAGGGCTGGTGCACTGGGATGACCCAGAGAGATCAAATCGGGAGGGAGGTGGGGGTGTGGTTCTGGAAGGGGAACACATGTATACCCATGGCAGATTCATGTCAATATATGGCAAAACCAACATGATAATGTAAAGAAAATAAATAAATAAAATTTTTTAAAAAAAGGAAAAAAAAATTCTACAATCTATTATATATTGGACAGACAGTGGGAGGTTAGATTAGTATTTTCAAAATTCTAGAATCCTAGAATTCTAGAAAGAAGCAACAAGTTTCAAGGATTTAATGATATAGGCCCAGTCAAAAAGTAACTATAAGGGTGAATCTATATAGAAATATACATCATGTTGAAAATTGGGATTCTCTTTGGTCCCCTTGCCCATTTCCTCTACATCAGTTTTTTGCTTCACTAGGCCTGAAACCACGCCTTTAGTTTTTTGTCTCTGGTTTCAGTCAGTATATCAACACCTACCAATTTTTTTTATGCATTGTATTTTAGAAAAAAACTTATCTTTTAGTTTTATTTTCTTATTTTTTTATTCTGACTTAGGCTGTTCTCATTTTACATCTGGAACTTCTTTTACCATCTTCTAGTCATACTTCCTTCTATCCACAGTCATTTTCCCTTTCTAATCCTATTGAAAGGTATTTTTGCATACACTTCATTTCTTCCATATTGTTTCTGTGCTCAAATACCTGTGTTGACAAGTCCACAGATTACTGCCTGACATTCAGGGCTTTCTTAGAGATCTCTTTCCCCTTGTCTCATTGGTCCAAGAGAACACATACATCTGAGCAACTACATGTCTGTTTAACTTTCATTTCTGGACCCATAAATCTTAATTAAACTCAACCACCTTCAATGAATATTGCATTTAAAATACTTGCAGTTTTATTTGTTTCTGGATTATATGTTACTGATGATATCCTTTGGAGACTGTAGTGTAGATATGACCAGTAATTCCAGAGAATTATGAGCAGTATTACAATAATATTATTTTTCTTTCATTTTAAATCATTAAACTTTTCCAACTATTTTCTATATTTCTATAAAGTTTCTTCCTTCTCCCTTTGAGAAGTAATTCAGAGGAAATTATAATTTTTATTAACCAATAAGGGTTAATTAAATCAATGTGATCAATGTCCTTCTCCTGATGAAATTGATAGGTCAGCTATAGTTTCTTTATCCTTATGGACTCAGGAAATGGAAAGTGTTGAAGTTGTGTCACCATTTCTTTTCTATAGCCAATAAAATATATTTTAATAGCATCCTGAGCGTACTATTTCACACATGAAATGATGAAAGGTATGACCTAAATCAAATTCCTTATGTTCATACAGTTGAGGTGATGAGTAGATTCAAGGGATTCGATCTGGTAGACAGAGTGCTGAAGAACTATGGATAGAGGTTCATGACATCACAGAGGAAGTAGTGATCAAAATCATCCCAAAGAAATAGAAATGCAAGAAGGCAAAGTGGTTGTCAGAGGAGCCTTTACAAATAGCTGAGGAAAGAAGAAAAGTGAAAAGCAAGGGAGAAAGGGAAAGATATTCCTAACTGAATACAGAGTTCTGGAGAATAGCATGGAGAGATAAGAATGCCTTCTTCAAAGAACAATGCAAAGAAGAAGAGTAAAACAATAGATGGAAAAGACTAAAGATTTCTTCAAGAAAATTGGAGAGAGCAAGGGAATATTTCACGCAAAGATGGGCATGGAAAAGGATAGAAATTATAAGGACGTAACAGAAGCAGAAGATATTAAAAAAGAGTTGCCAAGAATATACAGAAGAACTATATAAAATGTCTTAATAACTAGGATAATCACAATGGTGTGGTCACTTACCTAGAGCAGACATCCTGGAGTGTGAAGTCAAGTGGGCTTTAGGAAGCATTACAACCAACAAAGTTAGTGGAGGTGATGGCATTCCAGCTAAGCTATTTATCCTCATCAATCCTAAAAGATGATGGTGTAATGTTAAAGTGCTGCACTCAATATCTCAGAAAATTTGGAAATCTCAACAGTGGACACAGGACTGGAAAAAATCAGTTTTCATTCCAATCCCAAAGAAGGGCAATGCCAAAGAATGTTCAAACTAGCAGACAATTGCACTCATTTCACATGCTAGCAAGGTTATGCTCAAAATCCTTCACGCCAGGCCTTAGCAGTATGTGAATTGAAAACTTCCAGATGTACAAGCTGGGTTTCAAAGAGGCAGAGGAATCAGAGATCAAATTACCTACATTCCTTAGTTAATGGAGAAAGTAAGGGAGTTCTAGAAAAAAAATCTTCTTCTTCATTGCCTATGCTAAATCCTTTGACTGTGTGCATCACAACAAACTGTGGAAAATTCTTAAAGGGATGGGAATACCAGACCACCTTACCTGTCTCCTGAGAAACTTGTATGCAGGTCAAGAAGCTACATTTAGACCCTTACATGCAACAATTTATTCATTCAAAATTCAGAAATGAGTACGACAATGCTGTATATTGTCACCCTATTTATTTAACTTATATGTGGAGTACATCATGTAAAATGCCAGGCTGGATGAATCACAAGCAGGAATCAAGGTTGCTTAGAGAAATATCAGCCACCTCAGATATGCAGATGATACTACTCTAATGGCAGAAAGTAAAGAGGAAATAAAGAGCCTTTTGATGAGGTTGAAACAGGAGAATGAAAAAGCTGGCTTAAAATTCAACATTCAAAAATCTAAGTTATGGCATCTGGTCCCATCACTTCATGGTAAATAGAAGGGGAAAAAGTAGAAGCAGTGACAGATTTTATTTTCTTTGGCTGCAAAATCACTGTGGCTGGTGACTGCAGCCATGAATTAAAAAGACCCTTGCTTCTTGGAAGGAAAGCTATGGCAAACTTAGACAGCATAATAGAAAGCAAAGACATCACTTTGCCCCCAAAATCCATATAGTCAAAGGTACTACTGTTTCTAGTAGTCATGTAGAGATGTGAGAGTTTGACTATAAAAAAGGCTGAGCAATGAAGATTTGATGCTTTCCTATTGTGGTGCTGGAGAAGACTTTTGAGAGTCCCTTGGACAGCAAGATCAAATCAGCCAATCCTCAAGGAAATCAACCCTGAATACTCACTGGAAGGACATTTGCTGAAGCTCAAATACTTTGGCAATCTGATGCAAAGACCTTACTCATTGAAAAAGACCCTGATGCTGGAAAAGATTGAGGGCAGGAGGACAAGGGGGTGACAGAAGATGAGATGGTTGGATGGCATCATTGACATGATGGACATTAGTTTGACCAAACTCTAGGAGATAGTGAAGGACCCAGAAGCCTGGTTTGCTGCAGTCCATGGGGTTGCAAAGAGTTGGACACGACTGAGTGACTGAACTGAACAGAAGTGCAATTTGGATTTTTTGAGGCCATTAAATCAGCAATTACTCACAACAGTGTAGGCAGTCAGGACAGTTTCATCTCTGTACTCCTGTCCACTCAACACCTTGGTACACTTGCACACACATACACACAAGAGCACACACATGCACCCCATTTCCTTAGTTTTACAGCCTCACTCCAAGAGGTTTCTCTCTTTCTGATTAGATACTCATAATCCATTTAGCCTATTTGTGAAGTTCACAAATTGATTCCCTCTTTCTCTTTCTCTTGTCTTCTCTGTCTTCAACTAGACGATGAAAACAAAGATACAGTAGAACTCATTTTCTCATTATTGATTTCATGCACCAGCTGCCAGTTGTTTTAACTTGTTCCTTTATATAACCCTCTGGGCAACTTTTTAATGTACTTTTCTTTGACCATCTGTTAAATACATTTGCTTTAATAATTAAGGCTCACCATTGTCTTTCAAAGAAACATAAATGCTACTGTTGCAGTTGAGATATCAACATTTTGAATTCAAATACACAGAAAGTTTTCATTCCATGAATCAGTATCAAATCAAATGTCTTGGGATACTAGTACTGCATGTTTCCCCTCCTGCCGCCACCCCCTACCCCAGCCCCTGCTCCACGAAACATTTTATTCTAAGGGGAAAAGTTCCTTAATATTTATAACTTAAGCTTTCTGTTTGAGGTCTTATTTTCCCCTCACTTTTGTTTCTGAGTATTAGGGATTGATACTCAAATCTGTTAATATCTCATTTTTATGAATACACAGGTAGTTTTTAAACATATATTCAAGAAGGCACTTTAGGCAAAGTACTCTTAAGACCACCCATTGCTATGAATGCAGATATTTTTCTAGAGAGGCTCAAGCTCACAGATTCTAATGTGGAGGTATTATTTACCAGTCAGTGTCCCACCATCTGTCTTTTTCTTATTTGAAGGCTTTCTCATGTCCTGACAGAATCTGGGAACAAACCTTCTACTCAGACTCTTGTCATCTTGGAATGCTGCTAAAATTGACATGCTTTGCCACTAGGCTTGTGAGTGATGCTGTTTCTTAGATTTCTTAATATGATAGATATATACATTTGGTGTTATTGACTCAAGATGTGTAGGTTTTTAACCTTTCGTGTTGGAAGTGTATTTGTTGAGTGATAATCAAAAGACATCAAAGCATTGTTATGAATAGTGACCCCAGAGCTTAATTTAGATGTGAAAATAGGCATAGCCTCAGTTTGAACCCTTCTTTAATGCTATGATTAGGCTCAAATATTCCAGTGATTTTTTTCACTGCTTACAATTTTTTTAAAGAAAATCTTGTTTATAAAACCTTTTGTCTTTTGTCTCTAGTATGTACTAGTCCTATAGAGTTAAAAAGGTAGATCAATTTTTGTGCCACCTTTATACTATTATCAATGCACTTAACTTTTTACAGAATTATTTGTTCAGCCCTATACCTCATTGCTCTAAAACTCACATTTACTAAATTTGATGTGAAGAAAATTGTAGTATATTTTAGATTTTTGAGGTGGAGGTAAGGTTTTCTTTTTGTGAAATCTAACAAAATAATTTTCTTCAAAATGGAATAAAGGAAATTAGTAGTGAGGACAGAATTAGCTTCTGTGAACCTGAGCATTTGGACTTTGTTTAAAAAAGCAGTCCCATCTTTAATGTTTTTGTCATTACAGACACAGTTTTATTCTGGTCAGCTTTGGACTCTGGCCCCTGTTAATTTTTAAAATGGAAAACACATAAAATAGAAAAGAGCAAGTTGACTTTTTCAAGGTAATTTGTTAAATATTCTTACACATCAAATTAATATCATTCAACTTAAGGTGTTATGTTTGAATGGGAAGCTTCATTTTTACAGTTATCTTTGTCTTTCTATGAATCTTCTCATCATAGTTCTTTTGCATCTCATGCAGTGTAATCATTTTTTGAAGCATAACCAGAATCTAATGAATTATGGAAGCTAAGCTGAGCAGTAGTGCTCTGAGCTAGTTTTCTCTGTATATTCTTAGTTATATTAATTTGCCTGTATTATATTTAATCAATATTTTTATTAATGCATAGCATTTATTATTTTTATTATGTACAAACAGGATTACAAATCATTTGGCATTTGGTTCTGTGTTTTAGTTTTAAGAAATAGGCACAAAAAGTATTTCCTAACTTTTAGAGCTTTGAAATGCCTGGACACACAATGTATTACGAAACAGAAACAATCTGAGCTCTCTATAAGGAAACCTGTGGGTAAATGTTCCTCTTATATAAGCCACTACAATTATAGGGTCAGGACAAAAAAAGTAATGCACTTATCTTTAGAGTAAAATTCTATGTTGTGACATTCATCATATATTTAAATACATTAGAGCAGAATAATAATATTTTTGCTAAACTTTTTCATGGCTTTTCCAAGCACGTAGACTTAATAAAGTAATGCTTGGGTATTACCTCTATGTCTTTAAATTCATTCTTTATTCACCTGCAAATCAAAGGAAGAAACTGAATTGCTACACCTATGTATGCTTGATTAAATGGAGTGAGCCAATGAAAGGATGCCAAAAAGATCCTGTTTATGGATTTCTGTATTTATTTTCCTCTGAATATCCATCAGACAAACATATTGATAGCAATATTCTCCCCTTTATTCCAAAATAAAGGTCTTAGAGACAGAGAAAGTGATATCTGAGTGGAATTTTTAAGGATGGTTAGGAGTTTGCTGGGCATACAAAGGGTATGTGTGTGAATGTGTGTGTGTATTGGGAGGTGGGAATTATAGGCAATGAAGACACTAGACTTATGGGTTGCTCTCTTCCTCACAACCTATTTTATCTTTTCTCATTCTTCCTGTCATCTTCCCTCCTACCTTACCCCTGTTTTTCCCCTACAGAGTTTTGTTTCAGATTATGAGTTAAATAAACTCCAGTGTAGTGTATTATTTAATATTTGCTTAACACCAATATTTCTGTATAAAATGGATTCTACTGACAAATTGGACAACCTATAAGAAATGTAAATTTCTAGAAACATGCAATCTTCCAAGACTGTTTATGAAGAAATAGAAAATCTGAATAGACTCATTACTAATAAGGAGATTAAAACAGTAGTTAGAAAGCTCCCAGCCAACAAAAGCCAAAGGCCAGATAGCCTCACTGGTGAATTTTCCAAAACATTGAAAGAAGATTTAATATCAGTCCTTCTCATATTCTAACAAAAAAAATATTGAAGTGGAGAGAAACCTTTCAAACACATTTTATGAAGCGTTACCCTGATACCAGAAACAGACAAGGAGACCAGAAAAAAAGAAAGTTACAGTCCAATATCCTTGATGAACATGATGCAAAAATCTCCAGCAAAATCCTAACAAACCTAAACCAAAAATGCATTAGAATGATCATACACCATGATGAAGTGGGGTTTATTCCAGGGAAGCAAGAATGGTTTAAAATCTACAAATCAATTAGTGTGATTAACAAAATGAAGGATACAAATATATGATCATCTCAATAGATACATAAAAAGCTTTCAAGAAAATTCAACATCCATTTATGGTAAGAACTCTCCACAGAGTGGTCATAGAGTCAATATGCCTCAACATAATAAAGGCCTTATCTGACATGTCCACAGCTAGCATCATTTTCACCGGTAAAAAACTAAAAGCATTTCCTCCTCTAAGGTCAGGAACAAGACAATGATGTCTATTCTTCCCACTTTTATTCAATGTAGTATCCGAAGTCTTAACCATAGCATTTAGGCAAGAAAAGAGAAATTAAAAGGCATTTATAATAGGAGAGAAGTAAAACTGTCACTTTTTACAGATGAAAGTGAAAGTGAAAGTTGCTCAATCATGTCTGACTCTTTGCCACCCCATGGACTATACAGTCCAGGCTAGAATGGTAGAGTGGGTAGCCTTTCTCTTCTCCAGGGGGTATTCCCATCCCAGGAATTGAACCCAGGTTTCCCGCATTGCAGGTGGATTCTTTACCAGATGAGCCACAAGAGAAGCCCAAGAATACTGGAGTGGGTAGCCTATCCCTTCTTCAACAGATCTTCCCCATACAAGGAATCAAACTGGGGTCTCCTGTATTGCAGGTGCATTTTTTACTAACTAAGGTATGAGGCAAGCCCTTCTGACAGATGAGATGATAGTATATATAGAAAACCCTAAAGATTACACCAAAAGACTGATAGAACTAATGAAGGAATTCAATGAAGTGTCAGAATACAAAATCCATATACAGAAATCTGTGGCATTTCTATACATTCTTAACAAACTCTCAGAGAAATTAAGGAAATGATTCCATTTGCAATTCCATCAAAAAAGAATAAAATACCTAGGAAAAAGTTTAACTAAGGAGATGAAAGACCTGTACATTGAAAACTAATGACATTAATGGAAGAAATTGAAGAAGAGACCAAAATTGAAAAACGTTGTGCTCATAAATTGGAAGAATTAATATTGATAAAGTATCCATTCTACCCAATCTATAGATATAATTCAATCCTTATCAAAATGTCAGTGGCATATTTCACAGACCTAGAACAAATAATCATCATATTTTTATGGAACCACAGAAGACCTTGAATAGCCAAAATATTTTTGAGAAAGAACAAAGCTGGATGTATTATATCACCTGGTTTCAAAGTATACTACAAAGTTACAGTGGTGAAAAACAGTGTGGCACTGGCACAAAAATGACAGTTTAATGAAACCCAATGGGGAGCTCAGAAATAAACGCACACATATATGAACAATCAATCTGTGGCACAAAAATGACAGTTTAATGGAACGCAATGGGGAGCACAGAAATAAGCCCACACATATATTGACAATCTATGATACAGGAGCAAAGAACATATAATGGAGGAAGGACAGTCTCTTAAATGGTGTTGGGAAAACTGTGCATATTGTAAAAGGACAGCCATCCTTTTATAATATACACAAAATTAATTCAAAATGGATTAAAGACTTGAATGTAAGTCCTGAAACCATAAAGGTCTTAGAGGAAAATCTAGGTGATAACCGCATTGACTTCAATCTTAGGGATATTTTTGTGAATTTGACCTCAAAGGCAAGGGAAACAAAAGCAAAAATAAGCAAGTGGGACTACATCAGACTAACAAACTTCTGTATAGCCAAGAAAAGCATCATCAAAATGAAAATGCAGTCTACTGAACAGGAGAAGATATTTGTAAATCATATATCCAAGGGATTAATATCCAAAACAAATAAAGAGCTCATACAGCTCAACAGCAAAGAAATCAATTAAGAATTGGCAAAGAATATCTCAGTAGACACTTTTTCAAAGAAGATACACAGATTGCAAACAAGTATATGAAAATATATTCAACATCACTAATTATTAGTAAAATGCAAGTCAGAATCATGAGATGTCACCTCACACTTGTTAGCATTGTGATTATTGAAAAGACAAGGAATGACAAATGATGGAGAAGTTGTGGAGAAAAGGATACATCTGTAAACTGTTGGTGGGAGTGTAAATTGGTGCAGTCATTATGGAAACAGTGTGGAGATGCCTCAAAAAATTAAGACCTGAGCTACCAAATTTATTCCACTTCTGGGTATTTATCCAAAGAATATGAAAACACTAATTTGAAATATACACAAACCCACTGTTTATGGCAGCATTGTTTACAATAGCCAAGAAATGGAAACAACCTAAGTGTTCATTGATGGATGAAATGTTAAGGAATATGGAATATATATATATATATATATATATGTATATGATAGAATACTACACAACCATATAGAAGATGAAATTATGCCATTTGTAACAATATGGATGGACCTTGAAGGCATTATTCTAAGTGAGATTAGTCACATGAAGAAAGGCAAGTAGCATATGATTTCACTCATTTGTGGAATATTAAAACAAAACAAACTACAACAAGTGAAAATGAGCACATAGATATGAAGAACAGATTGGAGTTTGAGTGTGGGTGAATGGGGTCAACTGTGTGGTAATGGATGGTTACTAAACTTGTGGTGACCCCTCTGTGTTGTACGTATATGTGGAACTATTATGTTGTAAACCTGAAGTTGATATAATACTAGTAGTAATAATGATAATATTGATTAAACAAAGAACTAATTGAATCTTTCAGCTAAGTTGTAAGAGATAGAAATAATTCTTATTAGAAGATATGCATTACTAACTAAGGGTCTCTGAATTTGTGTGTTTCTTCCAGTCACTTTATCCAATGATTAAATAAACTTGTTTACAGTTACTAATCAGAGTAGATTTAGTTGAGACAAAAATGTGTTTTCCAAATTATATCCTCTGAGTCTTCTGAAACACATACACACACTCCAGATCTGGGTAGTAATTAATGGAATTGTGATAGGGCCCCTCCAACCCTGCTCTGATAATCCTCTTTTTTTTAACCTGTAATATTTGGCTTCCTGCAAACAGTATGGAACAGACTCATCATTAGAATTTCAGCCAGAAGGATTGCCCAGCAGTATGGTAACAAAACTGGGTAGGGAAAAAGCCCCTCTTAGGAGCCCATTCTTCCTCTCAACTCATCTTTGATTATCCTTGATTGAAAAAAGAAAAAAAAACTATATAGTCTCTGTTTTGCTAATGACTGGTGAAAGGATGCTGTGAACATGGTACTAAGACTGAAATGTTATGCACTTTCTATAGAAAGCCAGTTTCAACAGTTATATAACTTGTTACTATATAACAATCCTGGTAACAATCTGATGAATGGAGTTTGAATGGAACCTTCAGCTCCTTGGATAAGAAACTAGGCCTGCAGGATATCATTAAAATTTCCATTTTTAAAATTTTCAGATCAGATCCTTGAAAATGATGAGTTAGTGTCATAGAGCCAGGTTGCATAGCCAGTAGGAAGTGAGATGTTAATGGTTGAAGTATCAGTAAAGAATATGCCACAAGAGAAAGTAATAAATAGGACTATCATGTTTTACCTTATGTGCTCTTAACTAGAAAGGATATCTTTAGGTTCTTCCAGATAATTTTATTACAATTAAGATTAACTTATGTTGGTTCTGATGAAGAATATAAATGCTGTTATCAACTTGAAAAATTCAAGGTCAAATGAAGAATTAAGATGAAATACATTGCAATACAATTTTCATATGGAAATGTCATCTGTGAGCTGAGCTCAGTTTTAATATTGTACATTGAAAATGTCCATCCTTCAAAATCTGTGACATCTTGAATACAGAATTTTCTGATGGCCTTAGGGCAAGGAAAGGAATCATCAACTTGTGTGGTTATGTAGAAGACTAAAGAAAGGTAAGATAAGAAAGTGTTAAATTCTGATTTCAGTTAACTAGAATGTTTCCCCCTGCACATTTGATTTATGTTTTCATTTTAGATTTGTGGTTCCTTTCAGATTGTTTTCCTTTATTTAAATATTCATTTTTTGCATGACATCAATATAATGATATCCATTTTGTTACCTATCTATATGTTTTCTCTTCCTAGAGATATTATAGGCATTTGTAGGATAATAATATAGAATCAGATGTTTCTCTATCAAGATCATTACCACTCTGCAGAATCATCTTTTTCCCAAGGATATTTCCTTCTGAACTTCATATTTCTGTTCTGTTGACAACTTTATATAAAGCACTGGAGGAGAGATAGATGGAGCATACGAGTGAAACACTTACCCAAGCACATGGATTAAAACGGACATTTCTAGCAATACATTTTTTTGTTTTTTTTTTCCCCAAGAAAATAAGATCAACAAATTTTTCATTTTTGAGCACCTTATAAAGATTTAAGGAAAAAGCACACCTTTACATTTTATAGTATCAACGAAATGCATATTTTCACCCTATTGTTTAACAGTGCAGTAGTCTTATTTATGTGATTGTTACATACAGCTAATGTACATTCTATTTTGATTAGAGTGCATCTCCCTCCCATTTTTTCCTAAGAAGAGATTGAATCTCTTTTTATCTTTTTGGTAATGGAAAACTTTAAAAAGCCAATGCTAAATGATTTCCAAAGCAAAAAACTTGAACTCAGATATATGACCAATAAACAACTTTTTCAAAAAGCACTTTTACCCCAGTTACATTAAAAGAAGCAAAACTTACATGTTAAATAATATTTTAGTGGTAACTTAATATTTGTTTTATTTTTATTAAACCTTTTATTTTATATTGGGGTATCACCAGTTAACAATGTTGTGATAGTTTCAGGTGAACAGTGAAGGGGACTCAGCCATACATATATATGTATCCATTCTCCCCAGACTTCCCTCTCTTTCAGGTTGCCACGTTACATCGAGCAGAGTTCTATGTGCTATACAGTAGGTCTTTGTTGATTAATCATTTCAAATATGTGTACAATGTGTACTTATCCATATCAAACTCTCAAACTATTCCTTCCCCACTAGCAACCAGAAGTTCCTTCTCTTAATTCTGTGAGTCTCTTTCAGTTTTGTAAGTTCGCTTAATATTTCTCTTTTAACGATGATCCAGAATATGCATTTTTTTGTAGATGAGAATGTTTTGAGGCATAGTACACATTATTATTCTTTGGTATCCTTGAAAAATCCATTATTAACAATAATGTTATTAATTTAGAACACATATAAAACCTGAAATAACCTTTTGGAAATGAAAGAACAGCTTGTCTTTTTTTCTGCCCTATCTGGCAATTTGCTAAAATTTGAAAAACCCTTCAAAGTGTACCTGCTTGTGAAGCATCTTTCAGTAACAATATACAATTTATAATATTATACATAATTTTATTATCTTATGGGTAGACGTTCTGCCTGTTTTTTGTCATTATTTTAATTGGAGTGTTTAAGGTCACCAGAGGCAAATTGTGACTATTACTTGATATTATAGTTTTAAAATATGTGGTTGGTATCTAAGGATGGTGGTTATTGAAATAATGGTATTTCAGCTTATATATGATTTTTTTCTACTGAATAATTTTTATTGCATTATTTGATCCCAATATTTCAAAATGAGAATTCCAATGATTTTTATGATATTTTATCACAGGATAAAGAGAGATGTGATGATGTTTCAGTGTGTATAATCATAGCAAGATTATTATTCATTTTGTTAACAATTTTTCTTTCTGCAAAATAAAATTGTTTCATAATTAAGTATAATGTTTAAAGAAGGGCTTTATTTGCAAGGTGTCAAGATACAGTGAACTTAATTGGTGTACAATGACTTTGTAATTTTTATTCAGTAGATACAAACGTATTTGCATTATTACAAAAGATGTAAACTTAATAAACTATTCATTTTTATAAAATATTCTAAACACATTGTGCAGCTTGTATCATATGACAGAATGTTGAATATTTTGACATGAAAATGAAGTTGAATAGAAGAATGCAGACTAAATTATATCCATTTTCTCTATGGAAGTACAGATTCAAAGGATTTCTTTTGCAGCATTTAAAAAATTGTAGAGACCACCACTCATTTAAAAATTCAGAAATAAGAAAATTTAGTTACCAGATGTTACCTTGATGGTACCTAATATGAAATCATAAATGAACGTATGATCCATATTAGTAAATCTCTTTTATACCTCCAAATAATTATACCTATAGTCAAACATATTGAATTATGTCAGAAAAATCCTTGGATTATTTTTACTTTTCATTGGACAAATATTCATTGTGTATTTAATGAGTGTTGGTTTAGAACAATGCTAGAAACTTATATATTCAATTAAGAAAGTGTTGAGAGTTTACATAGTCATTATGGTCCAGGACAAAGATAAATGTAAAATTTAGACTAGTCCATTATTTCAATTACACTGTGAGGTAAAAATCCAGAGAGAGAGAGAGAGAGAGAGAGAGAGAGAGAATTTTTAGAGCATTTAATAATGGAAGTTATTGAATTATAATGTATATAGGTGCATATATATGTATATGTATATATGCAGAATTGACAGAAAATGCAGATGGCTAAAAAATAAACTTTAAAACTTTGGTAAAGTCTATAAAGGTGGTGAATTTTCACCAACATCTTTTAAATAAATTAAAACAAATTTGAGATGGTAGAATAAATAAAATGAAGTTTAAAAAGGAGATTTGTTTTGAAAAAATATTCATAAGCAATATACCATGAAAACATATAATTTGGGGGAATTCATTTGCAAAGGAAAGAAAAGTCTTAATTTCTTGACAGTCCCCCACTTTATTCTAATAATTGTTTTAGGTGAAAGGAAAACACACTTTTATGTTTTCTAAGACACTTAATCTCTCCTTTTTCTAGAGCCTTTGCAAATAGAACTGCTTAAACTACAATATGTTACATGCTTACTGAACTTTGAAAAGACCATGACTCTAAACTAGGGTAGAATTGCCAGTTGCTAAATGATGCTTTTAAAAGAAACACAAAGCTTTGAATATCTTTGAATTGTCCCCATTTCTAAATGCTCTGTAATTTGTGTATGAGGAATTTAAGACCTGTCTGCTTATATTGTGACATTGTTATTGATTTTTAAAATTTTGGTTTGCTGTGGGTTGTAACGGGTAGATAGTGAATGTGAGGTGGAAAGGACATGCTATTTGTGAGCAAGGCAAAAAATATATTGTTTCCTACTGGGAATACACCTTCAGAAATAACTGGGTGAAAAAAGCAATAACTTGGTGGTCTTTCATTGCCACTTGATGTGAGTTTTAGGAGGAAGCATTCACAGATACAAAGACATTCTTCAGGATGTGATCACTGTAAGGCCAAGAGCCTTATAAGTAAGTAGGGTAAAAGACTGAAGATCTCATGTAGGATTGCTACAGTGGGTACAAGGAAATAAGGGAAGGCCTAGTTGCCCTGGAGAGATGAGGAGGCAGTCTGAAATCTCTTGATTTTCAGTGTGAAGACAGCTACATGTTCTACAGTGTGGAAGAGAAAGAATGCAATACTAAAGGGTCGTAAATAAGGAGTGACTACAGAGACACTAGGAGAAGTATGATGTGATGGGTGGAAAGGATGTACAACATATGTACTGAATTATTTCTGTTAGCTATGTTTCATATTTGTATAAATAAGAGAAGAGTGAAGTTCTTTTCTTTCATTGTTATTTATTTTTTTTCATTCTTTTAAAATTTTGTTTGAATTGAGAGTGAGACAAATTGATAGGATGAGTTTTCTCCAAAACCCTGTGACAGTATTGCTGATAAACATTTAGAAAAGAAATGCATGCCTGGTGAAGTTTTAGACTTAAGGGGGCATGCCTTCTAACAGATGGAATATGTACATAGCTATGAATGAATAAGAAGATGCTTATGTATTATTTGAGAAGACAGTTATGGAAGTAACCTCTAGTAAATTTATAAAGTGAAGAGGGTAAATATACAAAAGGAATAATACAGACAACTTCTGAAAAGGAGAGAGAAAAATGCCACTTAAACAGAGAATAGCCAAAAGAACATATTAGGTAGTAAAATAGCTAACAGACTTCATTCATATCCAATTAGTGCTAATCATAACCCTAATAAGCTACCTAGGTATTCATATATTGGAAATTTTGTTTAAAGACTTGTTGGTGGGTCTGTTTGATTTTGATAAAAATGTGAAAATTGATATCTGAAATACAAGACAGTGTCAGAATATCGATTTTTCACCAAGGAGAAATAATTATTTTATTGGGATCAAATGATAAAGATAAAAACTTGTATTAAAGAAACCTAAGTGAGATGATATAGAACACTTCTGAGATGACAGAAAACTAACTTTGCAAAGACCACAACAATAATAATTAGGGAAGGAAATTTCAGTTGGAGGAAAATTTCCATAATTCATAATTCATGGCATTGCAACAAGACAAAAAGTAATAACATCAGATAATGTAAAAAAATTTGAACTGTGTTCATAAAGATTTTAGTAGTATAGATTAAAATCTGGGGAATAATGAGCATAATAAAAATAAAGAATAGTTTTAAATTTACATTAAAAAGAAATATTGCATTAAAGATTTTATATAAGACCTGGGGAAAATGAACTTGATCTTCATAGTTACATTTGAAATAAATACTATGACCTCAAATACTTTTTAACAAACATGTGTCTACTAAGGATGGCAGATTCATGTCAATGTAGGGCAAAACCAACACAATAATGTAAAGAAAAAAGTCTTTCATGAAATTGTTACAATATAAAAATAAATAAATTATAATTAAAAAAAATCTATTGAATGGGAGAAAAAGAAGACTTTAATCATATTTTAAAATGTTACAGCTGGTTTTGTTATCAAAGTGATATTAAATAACTAGGTTTTGTTTCTTTCAAAGAATCACAGTCTAGTGAGAGAGATGCATATATGACTGAATTTTATAGCAAAGGCAATCACAAAGTGCTATGTGAGTAGAAAGGAAGGAGCCACTGTTAGTTTATGTGTTTAAAAAATGCAAAAAAAAATTGAAGCAACCAAGGTTAATGTTAAGACCAGCATATTGTTTAACTCCATTTTACTATTAGAAAGGAACAGAGGAACTTACTCACAGCAGAGATAAGGATCATAAAGTTTCACAGCTCTTTTAAGTGTTCATTTTCACCACTTTGTCTTAGAGGCTTTGTTTACATGGTCTTTTGTTAGACACTATAAGGAAATATACATTAGTTATGGTTCTTGCTTTTAGTTTGTGTTTTATATAATAAAGCCAGCATATACACATTGGGTTAGATAGGGTTGAACAGATTAATAAATAGATGTAAATGTACATACTGTTAGGTCTTTTCGCTTTTATCTGAGGAGGAGGAAGTGGGATGGTAGACAGCAGTCAGTGAGAGTGGTGTGTTTTTCTCTGTGTAACTGTTAGGCAAACTATGTCATTCATTTTCTCTGTTTCTGGAAATTTTCCAATCAGGAAGTTCCAGATAAAACTGTCTAAAGAATAAATGAAAAAAACTATGATGTTCTTGATGAACATCCAGAACAGCTTATTTTTATGTACACTCAAGGTTATCCCTGGTCGCTCAGATGGTAAAAAATCTGCCTACAATACAGGAGACCAGGTTCAGTCTGTGGGTCAGGAAGACCCCTTGAAGAAAGGAATGGCTACCCATTCCAGTATTCTTGCCTGGCAAATTCCATGGACAGAGGAGCCTGACAGGCTACAGTCCATGGGGTTGCAAAAAGTTGGACACAGCTGAGCAACTAACACTTTCACTTATTCAGGGTTAAAAGAAAGATCTAAAATTCTGTGGGATAGATGATGAGATTACAACATTCCTACAACCTCACTTAGAGTGTTATGGTTAGTTCTAGTTACCATATTTTTAAAAATTTTCTTTACTTTATTGTGTTGGTTTTGCCATACATTGACATGAAACTGCCATGGGTATACATATGCTCCCCCTCCAGAACCCCCTCCCTCCTCCCTCCCGATTCCCTCCCCCTGGGTCATCTCGGTGCACCAGCCCCGAGCATCAACCCTGGGCTGGCGATTGATTTCACATATGATAATTAACATGTTTCAATGCCATTCTCCCATATAATCCTACCCGTGCCCTCTTCCACAGAGTCCACGAGTCTGTTCTATACATCTGCATTTCTTTTGCTGTCTCACATGCAGGGTTCTCGTTACCATCTTTCTAAATTCCATATATATGCATTAGTATACTGTATTGTTGTTTTTCCTTCTGGCTTACTTCACTCTGGATAATAGGCTCCAGTTCCGCCCACCTGAGTAGAACTGATTCACATGTATTCTTTTTTATGGCTGAGTAATATTCCATTGTGTATATGTACCACAGCTTTCTTATCCATTCGTCAGTTGATGGGCATCTAGGTTCCTTCCATGTCCTGGCTATTGTAAACAAGGTGGTGATGAACATTGGGGTACACGTGTCTCTTTCAATTCTGGTTTCCTCGGTGTATATGCCCAGCAGTGGGATTGCCGGGTCATATGGCAGTTCTATTTGTAGTTTTTTAAGGAATCTCCATTGACTTTAGGTCTACCAGATATTAGCTGTGAAGACAGAATAGAACCCAGAACAGAATAGAATTATGAATTTCTATAATCTTTAAAGAGAGCAGTTGAAGAAGACTTAATTGAAAATAAACTCACTTCAACATACATATAATGTCAACTCTGTTTTGTTTTATTTTTGGCTGCACTGGGTCTTAGTTGCAGCATGTGGGATCTAGTTCCCTGACCAGGGATAGAACCTGGGCCCCCTGCATTGGGAGCATGGAATTTTAGCCACGGGACCATCAAGATAGTCACGATTCTGTTTTTATTACAATACAGATAATTGTAAAAGAGATGTATAAATTCGGTAGAAGTGAAATTTGCTGAAACAAAGTATCTGTACTTCTCAGTATTTGAAGTCAATTTTTCTGTAGCATCAAACAGAACAACGCTCTACTGATTTACTTTGTGAGGTAAAATGTCTGAAGAATTTTCCTTTAGTACTTTGCTGGAACATAGAAAGGATATACCCCTTAGCTGAACACCACTGACAGGGATCACAATAACTTTTTATGAATTAAGAAAGAAATATGTCTCCGTTATGGCAACTATGTTGCAATAGCTGCTAACTTCTCAGATAAATTTTAATTTAATCTCTCTGTATTTTTTAGGCAGGTAGTTGGCAACTCAAAAATCAGAGGACCACAAAGGTATTTGAGCTTGATGGGCTGGAGAGGTTAATTTATCCAACCCCAGTTTTACAAATAAGGATATTGGGATCTAGAAAGGACAAGTCATTTGCTCATGGTCACACATACAGTTGTATCAGTCAGTTCATTCTCTTGGTTGTGTCTGACTCTTCGCAACACCATGTGCTGCAGTAAGCCAGGTTTCCCTGTCCATCACCAACTCCTGCACTTTGCTCAAACTCATGTCCATCGACTCAGTGATACTATCCAACCATGTCATCCTCTGTCATCCCCTTCTCCTGCCTTCAGTCTTTCCCAGCATCAGGGACTTTTCCAGTGAGTCAGCTCTTTGCATCAGGTGGCCAAAGTATTGGAGTTTCAGACTCAGCATCAGTCCTTCCAATGAATATTCAGGATAGATTTCCATCAGGATGGATTAGTTTGATCTCCTTGAGTCCAATGCACTCTCAAGAGACTTCTCCAACACCGCAGTTCAAAAGCATCAGTTCTTTGGTGCTCAGCTTTCTTTATGGTCTAATTCTCACATCCATACATGACTACTGGAAAAACCTAGCTTTGACTAGATGGACTTTGTTGACAAGGTAATGTCTCTGCTTTTTAATAATACACTGTCTAGGTTTGTCATAGCTTTTCTACCAACGAGCAAGCGTCTTTTGGTTTCATGGCTGCAGTCACCATCGGCAGTGATTTTGGACCCAAGAAAATAAAGTGTCACTGTTTCCGTTGTTTCCCCATTTGCCTTAAAGTGATGGGCCAAGATGCCATGATCTTCAGTTTTTGAATGTTGAGTTTTAAGCCAATTTTTTTTACTCTCTTGTTTCACTTTCATCAAGAGGCTGTTTAGCTCTTCTTCAATTTCTGCCATCAGGGTGGTGTCACCTGTATATCTGAGGTTATTGATACTTCTCTCAGCAATCTTGATTATAGCTTGTGCTTTATTCAGCCTGGCATTTCACATGATGTATTTTGCATATAAGTTAAATAAGCAGGATGACAATATATAGCCTTGACATACTCCTTTCCCAATTTTGAACCAGTCTGTTGTTCCATATTCGGTTCTAAGTGTTGCTTCTTGACCTGCAAACAGGTTTCTCAGGAGGCAGGTAAGGTGGTCTGGTATTCCCATGTCTTGAAGAATTTTCCAGTTTGTTGTGATCCACACAGTCAAAGGCTTTGTTGTAGTCAATAAAGCAGAAATAGATGTTTTTCTGGAACTCTGTTGCTTTCTCTATGATCCAACGAATTTGGCAATCTGATCTCTGGTTCCTCTTCCTTTTCTAAATCCAGCTTGAACATCTGGAAATTCTCAGTTCATGTGCTATTGAAGCCTGACTTGGAGAATTTTGAGCATTAATTTGCAAGCATGTGAGATGAGTACAATTGTGCAATAGTTTGAACATTTTTTGGCGTTTCCCTTCTTTGGAATTGGAATGAAAACTGACCTTTTCCAGTCCTGTGGCCACTGCTGAGTTTTCCAAATTTGCTGGAATATTGAGTGGAACACTTTAACAGCATTATCAGTTAAACATACAGCATCATACAGTTGCATAGTTGATACTAGTACCCAAGTCTCCTTATGTTTTGTTCAATGTTCTTTCTGTTAATACTGTGGCTTACAGAATAGGTTGTTGTTTAAAAATTCATTTATAGCTAAGTTTCATGAAATTTGGAAAATCAAATTTCATGGAAACAAAGTCATAAGCTAAGAGTTCTCATTTGCTCCATTCTATACTTTGTTTCCATGTTAATTTAAGCTGTAAGTCATATTAATGCTAGTTTTAGAATTTCTATTGCACCTGTCCATTCCTTTTTATTCTTATCTCTATGTGGTCATCTCACACAGAGGACATTACAGTTACCTCCTATGTCATCTCACCTCCAAACACTCAATTGATTCTGCCCATCTTATCAGTTTCAACTTCCTAAAGCATGTTATCCTCTTCCTTTGTTTTGCAAAGTCTATATATTCTTCAAGGCCAAAATCAAAGATCGTCTCTTTCATCATGACTTCACTTACTGCTCTAGGTATAAGCGATGCCTTCATCTAAATTCATATAGGTATTAGTTTGTTATAGCTATTAGCGTTCAACTTTAATTCATCAGGTATTTTTGAGTTCCTATTCTATGCCAGGAAATCATGTGGAATTTACTACTCACAAACTTTCAATGCAGTAATTGTGACTATGATATACCTCTCATTTCAGATTGTAATATACTTGATAACAGGGACCATGCCTGAAGATTTTTGTACTCTTCATAGCTCCATAGCAAAGAGCCTTTTGTACATAGTTGATGATCTGCAAGTATTTGTAGATATGTGTTGAGCTAAGAAGGTGCTATCAAGGAGATAAAAGTGACCTGTGTGGGATCAGTACACAAACTGTTAAATATCAATTATAACTATATTTGAAGAGCTTCCCTTAACTCTTAAATAAGTTGGTTCTTTACATATCATGAAAGTGATAAAATAGTCAAGGAAGAAATATCAAGGAAAAGGGGGTATTTCGTTCATACTCAGATAAATATTTTTAACAATTGGACATGGAAGAACACTGAATCGGATTAAAAACCCTTCAGTCTCAGTCTCTACATATATAAAAATGGGACAGTGTTTCAAATCCACTTTTACACATAGAGTAGTTACACTGCATTAGTTAATGATGAGAACTGTAAAACTGTAACAGTAAGGTGTTTAGTTACTATAAATCTATGTAAGTATAAGGTATTATTATTTAATAAGATTCTGAATTCAAAAAGGAGCTGTATCAAAATGTAATAATTTGTAATGCTAAGTACCTGCCTCTCGTGTCTTAATTGGTGATAACATACTTTTAGTTTAATATTATTTTATTTTATGATGATGACAAGTGGTCCTTGTCAGAGATTAAATCAAGGGAGGAATGTAAGGGACTTAACAGACTTTCAGATACATAATTTTCTTCATTCCCACTCCTGCCCCTTACCATTACATTGAAAGCATATCCAGGTCAAGATTCCTTTGCTCTGACCCTGCTTGATTGTCTTCATCTGTAGCAAGACTAAACCAGATAGGCTTACCAGAATGATCAACTGGCAAATGAACTCATTTTGTTAGAAACAGCTTAGCTGAGTTCTGCCTATACAACTGTCAGTGTTTCACATTTAATTTAAGCTTCACTAAACAAAGAATCCAGATGTTAGAAAAAGTAAATGTATAATTAAAAATAAATTTTAAACTATTCTTTCTCTCCTGCGTAACTTCATAATGATTCTATATTTTTACCTATCAAAAGTACAGAATATTTGATGCCATCAATTAAATTTGAGGTCATGATATTTCTGATCAACTTTAGCTCCTCAGTGAAAGTTTACTATTTCTAAAACACCCTGGCTGTCCTTATATAAATCAAGCCCTATCATAAATGATATAAATCAGTGTAGCATAGAAGAAATATGTTCTTAAGATATATTTTATTAAAATAAGCTTGAAGACTCTACAATGATAGATTTAAATGAGTAGATTGTCCCATTACGTAACTAATTTCCTGTTCATTTGACAACTTTTTATTGAATGGCTTACTTTGTGAACAAGAAACCTAAACTCATTCTTCAATGGAAATTCTATTTCAAAAGAAAAATAAATCTAAAATACATAAATAAATAAAATATTTAAACATTAGTATAAATTGTACGAAGGAGACACCGTTTATTCAGTAATTTAGAATTAGAGACTGCCACTAACATCTTTATATAGGCAGCATACTATTTAGAAGTAGGCCAATTTACTGTTGCCTCAATGTGTTATCAAATCATCAAAACCAAGTTAACTAAAAGCTGATAAAGCAGTGATTTCACCCGGTGTCTCAGGGGCTTTAATGTACATCTATTATAAATGTTTTCTTTGGCTTGTAGAGTATTTCCTTAGTGTTTTCTGTGAGTCACTCTGAACATACTATAGAAAGACATAATCATCAACCAGCAGACATGAAATATAACTAGTGTAAATAGAGTTTTAAAAAAATCTCTTATGAAAGGCTGGCTAGAACTCCCAAATGGACCAAGAACAGGATTCAAAAGGTCACTCATGTTTTCTCTAGCCAAACCTACAATCATGGATAGCAAGATTGTAAGAAAAAAAATTTGCAGCAGAAATATTGTGGACAAATATGCCACAACAATAAACGGCTTAAAATTTATGAAGGTTTTGAGGAATTTTGATGTTTAAAGCTTGATAAAATAGGAAAAATTTCAGATATGTTATCTAATAATTAGAATTCATTTATGTTACCTTTTAAAATATATATGTATTGATGCCTCCTTCTTATAAAAATTTAAAATGCTGTAAGCTTATTTATTAACTACCAATCCATCCCATATTTAATTTTAATATTTAAAGGGAAGAAAACCCTTTAGATTCCGACTTTAAATCCGACTGACTTTTTAAAGAGTCAAGCTCATGCACCAAAGTATTTCAGAAGAAACATATTCAATATGAGCAAAATTTTTGTTATCCTTAAATAGTTATAGGAAAAATAAATTTCTTAATTTTGTGGAGGAAAGGAGGAAGTTATTTTATTGTTTCGTTTCTTGAATGAGAAGATCATGCTTTTGGAGACTTCAGTCATTAAGAGGCTGTTTGGATGCCCTCTGGAAACTTAAGTAGGCCTGTTTTAAAACATTGAGGCCTCTATTTTTATATTTTTAAAATGAAAGATACGTTCAGTTCCTTTTTCTTTTCATATACATTCTTGTCAAAGAATTTCCAGGATCCCTAAAGAGATTAAACAGGTTTATAAAAGCTGCTGTGGAGTAAGTTGGCATATAAAATGAAGAAAGTTATTAGAGTAAGGAAAGTTTCCTAAAGGCTCCAACAGTGGAAATGCAACAGTTACCCATTACCATGATGTAATCACATCTCCAGAGAAAAACTAAAAAATTTACCAACACAGATTTACTTGTCATTTATCTCCTAGAGATAAAGTTACAGGTAGAGGCAGGGCAGGATATATTTATTACATTTGTTTCCCAAATCAGCATTTTGTTTAGTGCATTGGGCCAGGAAGACACGTTACATGACTAAATGATCTTGTCTACATGAGGAACAGCTAAAGCCGAATTTAAGTATTGCAATATGTGCAATTTAATCACTGTCTCTCATTTAAAAGCATAGGAAACATTTTTTGTAGCTTTACTGTGGTAGCTGACAAAATTTGTATGTTTTTAAATAATCATTTTATTTATCTATTTATTTGGCTGGTCTTTGTTGCTGTGCATGGGCTTTCTCTACTTGTGATAATAAGTGGGGGCTACTCACTAGTTGCAGTGTGCTGGCTTCTCATTGTGGTGGCTTCTCTTGTTGCAGAGCCTGGCTTCAGGGCACAGGAGCTTCGGTAATTGCTGCACGTGGGCTCTGTAGTTACAGTTCCCATTCCGTAGACCACAGGCTCAATATTTGTGGCACACAGGCTTAGTTGCTCTTTGGCATGTAGAATCTTCCTAGACCAGGGATCGAACTCATATCTCCTGTGTTGGGAGGTGGATTCTTCACTACTAAGCCACCATGGAAGCACAATTTGTGTGTTTTTAAGGTGTACAATCATTTTACATATATTGAAGCATAAAAAATGTTTTATTGACCTTTTGGAATTTTGAATTTATGGCAATTACTTTGGTTAAATGGTATGTTTCTGAACAAATTCAGAAATGTAGAAATCATGTTTTATTTTGAATATCAAAAATAAAGTATATGTATTTAATTCATGGTCCCTAAGGTCCTGGAGTTATAACTAGTGTTAGGCAGTATTGTAAAATACATTCTTAAACAACTGACAAGACAAATGAGAAATTTTAAAAAGTCAAGGTAAACCCCGAATTTTCTAATAAATTTTAAAATCCTTAATAAAAGTCAGTTAGCTCATGGAAATTTACATATTTATTGGATAATTCTAACAAGAATGTTTCAGAGTTTGGTAATTTCACAATCTATTTTAAATAGTCTATAAAACTTAAACTATAGAAGTTTTAAATTGTTTTTTCTTAACTTAGTATGTACATATGGTGACAGTCGAAAAAGTTCTGTTGAGTTCAGAAAGTTTTATAGTTAAAGAAGGAGGATCTCTGGTGAAAGGGAAAAAAGTCCTCCAATATAAAGCCCACTAGATTAAGGAAGTATGCATTATCATTGACTTGGTATGTATGAGTATATTCTACTTTTTGAAAATGTAATTTCAAAACATATTGGGTAAGTGAGCTATAAAACAAAAACAAATAGTTCTCACAATTAAGTGACAGACACAAGAGTAGGTGAAAAATGCTCTCTTTCCTGCACTGGCACCTCCTTTCCACAGCAATCTCAATATATGTTTGCTTCTGTGGTTTATTTAAAAAATCTTCCTATAGACCTTTAAGCAGGAAAGCAGTTGCCTTTCAAAAACTATGAAAGATACTATACCTAGCAAGGATCTCATTCAAACATGAAGGAGAAATCAAAAGCTTTACAGACAAGCAAAAGCTGAAAGAATTCAGCACCACCAAACCAGCTCTCCAACAAATGCTAAAGGATCTTCTCTAGACAGTAAACACAGAAAGAGTGTATAAACTCAAACCCAAAACAACAAAATAAATGGCAATGGGATCATACTTATCAATAACTACCTTAAATGTAAATGGGTTGAATGCCCCAACCAAAAGACAAAGACTGGCTGAATGGATACAAAAACAAGACCCCTATATATGCTGTGTACAAGAGGCCCACCTCAAAACAAGGGACACATACAGACTGAAAGTGAAGGGCTGGAAAAAGATATTCCATGAAAATGGAGAACAAAAGAAAGCAAGAGTAGCAATACTCATATCAGATAAAATAGACTTTAAAACTAAGGCTGTGAAAAGAGACAAAGAAGGACACTACATAATGATCAAAGGATCAAACCAAGAAGAAGATGTAACAATTATAAATATATATTCACCCAGCATAGGAGCACTGCAATATGTAAGGAATATGTTAACAAGTATGAAAGCAGAAATTAACAATAACACAGTAATAGTGGGAGACTTTAATACCCCACTAACACCTATGAATAGATCAACTAAACAGAAAATTAGCAGGGAAACACAAACTTTAAATGATGCAATAGACCAGTTAGACCTAATTGATATCTTTAGGACATTTCACTCAAAAACAGTGAATTTCACCTTTTCCTCAGGCGTACACGGGACTTTCTCCAGGATAGATCACATTGTGGGCCATAAATCTAGCCTTGGTAAATTCAAAAAAATTGAAATCATCTCAAGCATCTTTTCTGGCCACAATACAGTAAGATTAGATGCTAATTAAAGGAGAAAAACTATTAAAAATTCCAACATATGGAGGCTGAACAACATGCTGCTGAATAACCAACAAATCACAGAATAAATAAAAAAAAAGAAATCAATATGCATAGAAATGAATGAAAATTAAAACCCAACAACCCCAAACCTATGGGACACTGTAAAAGCACTGCTAAGGAGAAGGTTCATAGCAATACAGGCTTACCTCAAGAAACAAGAAAAAAGTGAAATTAATAAATCAATAAAAAGTCAAATAAATAAATAAGGAAGAAATGAAGAAACCCAGGGTTAGTAGAAGGTGAGAAATCTTAAAAATTAGGGCAGAAATAAATATAAAAGAAACAAAGAGACCATAGCAAAAATCAACAAAGCTAAAAGCTAGTTCGTTGAGAAGATAAATAAATTGACAGACCATTAGCCAGAGTCATCAAGAAACAGAGGGAGAAGAAGCAAATGGAGAAGAATCAAATCAACAAAATTAGAAGTAAAAATGGAGAAATCCCAATAGATAACACAGAAATACAAAGGATCATTAGAGACAACTATCAGCAACTTATATGCCAATGAAATGGACAACTTGGAAGAAATGAACAAATTCTTAGAAAAGTACAACTTTCGAAAACTGAACCAGGAAGAAATAGAAAATCTTAACAGACCCATCACAAACACAGAAATTAAAACTGTAATCAGAAATCTTCCAGCCAAAAAAAAAGCCCAGGACCAGATGACTTCACAGCTTAATTCTACCAAAAATTTTGAGAAGAGATAACACCTATTCTACTCAAAATCTTCCAGAAAATTTCAGAGGAAGGTAAACTTCCAAACTCATTCAATGATGATGCCACAAAAAAGAAAACTACAGGCCAATATCACTGATGAACATAGATGCAAAAATTCTTAACAAAATTCTAGCAAACAGAATCCAAAAGCATATTAAAAGGATCATACGTCATGACCAAGTGGGCTTTATCCCAGGGATGCAAGGATACTTCAATATCCTCAAATTAATCAACATAATATACCACATTAACAAATTGAAAGATAAAAACCACATGATTATCTCAATCTATACAAAGAAAGCCTTTGACAAAATTCAACATCCATTTATAATAAAAACCATCCAGAAAGCAGGCATAAAAGGAATATATGTCAACATCATAAAAGCTATATATGACAAACCTACATCAAACATTATCCTCAATGGTGACAAATTGAAAGCTTTTCCCCCAAAGTCATGAAGAAGACAAGGGCGCCCACTCTCACCACTACTATTCAACATAGTTTTGGAAGTTTTCGCCACAGCAATCAGAGCAGAAAAAGAAATAAAAGGAATCCAGATTGGAAAAGAAGAAGTAAAACTCTCACTGTTTGTAGATAACATTATCCTCTAAATAGAAAATCCTAAAAACTCTACCAGAAAATTACTAGAACTAATCAATGAATATAGTAAAGTTACAGGATGTAAAATCAACACACAGAAATCCTTTGCATTTCTATATACTAACAATGAGAAAACAGAGAAATTAAGGAAACAATTTCATTCACCATTGCAATGGAAAGAATAAAATACTTAGAAATATTAAAGAAACAAAAGACCTATATATAGAAAACTATAAAACACTGGTGAAAGGAATCAAAGAGGACACAGAAAGATGGAGAAATATACCTACCATGTTCATGGATTTGAAGAATCAATATAGTGAAAATGAGTATACTACCCAAAGCAATCTATAGATTCAGTGCAATCCCTATCAAGCTACCAATGGTATTTGTCACAGAATTAGAACAAATAATTTCACAATTTGTATGGAAACACAAAAAACCTCGAATAGCCAAAGCGATCTTGAGAAAGAAGAATGGAACTGGAGGAATCAACCTGCCTGACTTCAGGCTCTACTACAGAGCTAGAATCATCAAGACAGTATGGTACTAGCATAAAGACATAAATATAGATCAATGGAACAAAATAGAAAGCCCAGAGATAAATCCACACATCTATGGACACCTTATCTTTGACAAAGGAGGCAAGAATACACAATGCGGAAAAAGACAATCTCTTTAACAAGTGGTGCTGGGATAACTGGTCATCTGCTTGTAAAAGAATGAATCGAGAACACTTTCTAACACCATACACAAAAATAAACTCAAAATGGATTAAAGATCTAAATGTTAGACCAGAAACTATAAAACTCCTAGAGGAAAACATAAGCAAAACACTCTCCGACATAAATCACAGCAGTCTTCTCTATGACCCACCTTCCAGAGTAATGGGGAAAAAAAAGCAAAAATAAATAAACAGCACCTAATTAAACTTAAAAGCTTTTGCAAAATGAAGGAAACTATAAGCAAGTGAAAAGAGAGCCTTCAGAATGGGAGAAAATAATACCAAACGAAACAACTGACAAAGAATGAATCTCAAAAATATACAAGCAGCTCCTGCAGCTCAATTCTAGAGATATAAATGACCCAGTCAGCAAATGGGCCCAAGAACTACACAGACATTTCTCCAAAGAAGACATACAGATGGCCAACAAACACATGAAAATATGCTCAACATCACTCATTATCAGAGAAATGCAAATCAAAACCACAATGAGGTACCACTTTACACCAGTCAGAATGGCTGCCATCCAAAAGTGTACAAGCAGTAAATGCTGGTGAGCGTATGGAAAAAAGGGAACCCTCTTATGCTGTTGGTGGGGATGCAAACTAGTACAGCCACTTTGGAGAACAGTGTGGAGATTCCTTAAAAACTGGAAATAGAACTGCCATATGACTCAGCAATCCCACTGCTGGGCATACACACTGAGGAAACCAGATTTGAAAGAAACACGTGTACCCCAATGTTCATTGCAGCACTGTTTATAATAGCCAGAACATGGAAGCCACCTAGATGTCCATCAGCAGACAAATGGATAAGAAAGAAGTGATACATATACACAATGAAATATTACTCAGCCATTAAAAAGAATTCGTTTGAATCAGTTCTAATAAGCTGGATGAAACTGGAGCCTATTATACAGAGTGATGTAAGTGAGAAAGAGAAACACCAAGGCAGTATACTAATGCATATATATGGAATTTAGAAAGGTGGTAATGACAACCCCACATGTGATTCAGCAAAAGAGACACAGATGTATATAATAGTCTTTTGGACTCTGTGGGAGAGCATGAGGGTGGGATGATTTGGGAGAATGGCATTGAAATATGTATATTATTATATGTGAAAGTGATCGCCAGTCCATGTTTGATGCATTAGACAGGGTGCTTGGGGCTGGTGCACTGGGATCACCCAGAGGGATGGATGGGTAGTCAGGTGCGAGGGGAGTTTAGAATGGGAACATTTTACACCCATCACGAATCCATGTCAACGTATGGCAAAACCACTACAATATTGTGAAATTACTAGCCTCTGATTAAAATAAATAAATTTGTATTTAAAAAAACAAAAACAATGAAAGATGTGAAAGGAATCTTATTATAAAACACTATTAGGAGAGATTTTGAAGGGGTGATGAACTGACGATATATATTTGTAGTGGGTATTAGAGGGAGATTCGTGTTTCTGTACTACTTAGAAATGCAATAAGCTCAAAATAGCCAAATTGCATTACTTACAGGTTTTTTTCCCCAGCTTACCAGTTTAAATTTTATTGTTCTTAAAGGGTATAGCAACACTGGGAACTATTATACTGTCAGAAAGAATGATTATTTTGTTAACTAAGATGATTATATAGGTTTTTATCAATCTCTTTTGTATGTTTAACTTATTTTGTACGAATGTGTATATGACTGTGTGTGTGTCTGAGTGTGTATGTGTGTGTGCATAACCCTTTTGGGGAAGTTGTAAGATAGTTCAGTATTGCTTCAGAATTAAGTATATAGTGAGCTGTGTGGTTAATGCCTCCACGTTTAGAAAATTAAGGCATAGCATTGATACTGGCTTACTTTTATCATCCTGTTGTCCTGATAAAAATGAGAAAAAAAAATTGAAAGGATTCTTTTCCCTAAAAAGTACTGACATACCCAATGGGATGGGAAGGAAGGCTCTTGAGAGAAAATGAAAAGACACAATATTTCTGAATTTTTTTTGAAGTTATTATGACCCAAGGCCATTTTCTTCAACATAAATCTATAATGATATTTCCTTGCCTTCTTACATAGAAAAGCCCTAAATTACATGATATTTCGCATTATTCTTTACTCAGTGGGGATTAGACCAGAAATGTAATAACAGTATTCGTATATTTAAAACACTATCTAATAGCAATTCAAGCTTTCCTACTTTCTTTGTGTCTTCCCTGCTGGTATTTCATTGTGTTTAACCTATCTAAAATTTCTGCAGAATTTAAGAAGATTTTTTTGTAAAATATAATAAAGCCTTGATTAATTGGAAACTAACTAACCAGAACTCTCAATTAACCAGTTTTATTTATTTATTTTTTGCTACACTCTCCTTTTAGAAGGAAGAGGCAAATGACAAGAAAACAAGCTGTTAACAGGTATTTATGTATTTATTTTTTAAAAATCAACTTCCTGGGAATGTCCTGGAGCCTGTACACATTCAGCCCAACTTCGATAATTTTGTTCCCTTTACTATACTTACTAAGGTAGGAAAGAGCTGTTTAAAATTTTCATCAGCAAATATTGAATCTTGCTTAATCCTTCATTAATAATAAAATTCAAATACCTGATTAGAACCTGTCTATCTACTTTAGGATTTTAGTTAATTGGGATCTTCACAGTTTTGCTATTGCCAGTTAATGATCATTCATATATACTGCATTAACTGAGAGTGGATCCCAGGATCACACAGGTGGGAGATGACTTCCATCATAGAAAGCATCTCCTTTCCTGGGAACTAAAGCAGAAGCTAGAGAAAGGCTACAAAGTTGATGGGTGTTGAGTAAGGTCACTGACATAAAAATAATGTCACTTATAAAAATAATTGGAAAGTAATTCACCTGCCCCATGGCTCTGAAATGCTTAGGAAGGTACATTCACTTTTGCAGGGCAGCACAGGCTATTAAGTGTGCAATAGCAATAATCCAATAAAAAAAGCCCAGGCGTTCTAATCTCCTGGAATCTTTCTAAGCATTAGGCACAGATATATATGCTGTAGGCATGATACTAGTTCTAAAATATTTGAAATTATTTTTACTCTAAAAATACATTTTTAAAGTATTTGAAAATCTTAAGATTTATACTTCATATATATGACAATTTCAGCTAAATTGCAACCAGAGACACCATATTGCTCCAGGCTTCATACCTTTTAGGTTGTAATGGGAACAAAGAATGAGCAGTTAACAGAGATGTAAGGGACAAGGAGGGCAACCCATGATTCTAAAGTACATTTTGATATTGCCTGCCAGTAGCACCTCCTCTTCAGGTTAAGTCACCCTTTGGTGACTTTTGACCCCTTCCTTCAGGGCTGCTCATGATGCATGTTTTATCTGTATTTTTTTCTACACGGAAAATGTCATAGGGTTGTTGGAAAGATGGGGGCCATACCATGTGATTTGTCCTGGGTTTACAACATGGAAAATGAAAATCATCAGGGTGGTGTTTCAAAAATCTGGGGTATTTTCTGTACTGAATGTTACTCTTAAATATCATGCACACTAAAGAATATCCAAGTGACCTGAAGCAGTGGATGTGCCTCCTTAAGTGCTAAACTTATTTTTAAACTGTAACTTCAATGTTAGGCAGTCTAGAACTCACCAAATTTAATTAATGAATGATTTTAACTGAAAAAGTTTAAATGGATTGACCTTTGAGGTTAGGTTTGGGATATTGAAAATAAGTGTTTTTGATTTTATATAAATGCAATGAATTCAGGCATTGAAATTGACTTTTTAAAAGTAAAATGACATGCAAATTAATGTCAACTTTTTTCTCTAAATTAAACAAAACAGTTTATAACAGTATAGATTTACTTCTAGATTAATCAGAACACACATTACTTATGAAGATATATTAATCAGAACACACATCATATATGCAGTTTTTACATTTACTGTAATCTGAGAAAAACTGTGAAATGTTATTGACAGTATATTTACTGACACAGAAACTACAGAGAAACAGGAGACTTGCAAATTCTAATACCTGCTGAAGCAAGGATGGTAGCATAAATGGAAGTCCATAAGGAATAGGAAATGGTGGGGAGTATGGTGAGCAGAAGAGCATATATTCTTTCGATGGTAGGTTTAGTTGCTTGGTCGTGTCTGATTCTTGCAACCCCGTGGACTGTAGACCACTAGGCTCCTCTGTCCATGGGATTCTCTAGGCAAGAATACTGGAGTGGGTTGCCATTTTGTTCTCCCAAGGTGGCAGCTATTACTCAACTCAGCTGATTGCTACCAGAATGGGAATTCAGGCTCAGTGTTGTTAATATCTGACTGTTTAAGAGAAACTGGGAATCCAGAATTTTATATGAGATTCTCCAATTCTTAAAAGTTGGTAACAAAGTCAATAAAAAACAAACAAAGCAACACTATGCAGGCAATGCAAAACCCATCTGTGGTCTGAATCTAGGCTATGGAGTTAGTTTGCAACCTTTAGTTTAAATTGTAAGTCCTCTGTGATTTAAAAAAATCACAGTATGTTATAAATGCACTCAAAGGTCTTGATGATGGAAAATTCATATAAAGTAAATAAATAATGAGTGGAGTACTTGTAAATAACTCTCCTGATATTAAAAATTGTGGTTGTGCACTTTGTGATATTTTTCTTACTATATACAAATAGACAAGATAGTTTTACCTCAGTGTGGTTTGAAAACTAAGATAAAATCATGAATTTTTTGTTTTCATGTCTATCATTGGAATGCAGTATGAAAAATCATGTCTTCTATGTCCAAAAGAGAATGTTTAGTTATAGATTCTGTCATATAATTAAGGCTACTATTTAAAGCCCTATTTATGGTGCTTTAATAGGAAGAAAGCCATGTATATTAGAATGTGTTGTTTTATTTTAAATTGGCTTGCCTTTAAACAAATTCCCAATATTATCTAGTGAAATTCCTTTGTTTTTACAAATGGTTAAAATAAGAAATAAAAGAAATGTATGTAGTTAATACAACAAAACTTCATTTGAACTTTTGATAGGCATTGGTAAAGAAAAAACAAAAGCTGGTCATTTGAGATCTGGCTAAGAAGTAGCTTGAACTGATCTGGACTTTGCTTGTTTTTCTGTCCTGCCCTGGACCTTAACACATAATCCCACTGTGCTACATTACTTTTGACATCTGTATACCCCTTCATCACTGGCAATCCAAAAGAATATTTGTCTAAAAAGGAAACAATTAAATTCCAATCTCTCTAGGAATAAAAGAAAACAAGAAAAAAGAAAAATACCCACTGCTAAACTTGCTTTAACAATCCCTATGATCTATACCATAAATCCTTAGACAGGATGGTAAATTAACATTGTCATTTTTGATGAGAAACTTAGAGGAATTTTTAAAAAAAGAGAAAAGTGAAAAAGAAAGAAAAGAATGCCAAATGTGAAATCTAAAAAATCCCCACCTTTCACTTGACATATTATTCTACTTGAAGATTTAATAGAGACACATATGAAAGATGAGAAACTGTTGGACAACTGGTCAACACATATGACCCCCATGTAAAACAGCTGATGTTTATTTACTTAAATAAAACTTGGGTGGACAGTGCTGCCCTTTCTAGATCAGTAGATAGTTTTGTTCACAAGTAATCTGTTGTGTGATATGGATGAACTATGTTTAAATATAGTAATTAATTAAAACTGCTCCCTGAAAACTTTAACAAGTGGAGATTCTTAGTTAATTGGTTAGTCCTCAAAGGTAGAGAATCTAAGAAATAAGTGAGTTTTTCATGCATTTGACCAATGTAGACATATAAAACAGGTTATTCAGGATAAATTTTGATGCATTAATTTTTTTTATCAGAACATTATAGTATCTAACAGTTTTCAAACATGATACCCCTGGTGGTTTTTCATATATTAGTTCATTTAATCATCATGACAGCACAATAAAGCAAGGGCTATTATTGTGATCCTTGTTTTGCAGATGATGACTTTGAAGTACAATGAAGGTTAATGATTTATTTAAGTCCACACAGCCTACAAATACTGAGCTAGCATTTGAATCAAGGCTGTTTGATTTCAAAGTTCATATACATTGGATCAATATATTTTATAATCTGACGACTAGAATCAGACTAATTACCAAAACACCTAATTTCATTATATGTGTATGTATATGTATATATGTATATTTTGTTCAGTTGCTCAGTCATGTCTGACTCTTTATGACCCCATAGACCGTAGCAATCGAGGCTTCCCTGTCCTACACTATCTTCTAGAGTTTGCTCAAATGTGTCCATTGAGTCAGTGATGCCATCCAACCATCTTGTCCTTTCGCATCCTCTTCTCCTCCTACCCTCAATCTTTCCTAGCATCAAGGTCTTTTCTAATGAGTCAGCTCTTCACATCATATGGCCAAAGTATTGGAGCTTTAGCTTCAGCATCAGTTCTTCCAGAGAATATTCAGGATTGGTTTCCTTTAGGATTGACTAGTTTGATCTTCTTGCTGTCCAAGGGACATTCAGGAGTCTTCTCCAGCACCACAGTTCAAAAGCATCAATTCTTCGGTGCTCAGCCTTCTTTGTGGTTCATCTCTCACATCCATATATTACTGCTGGAAAAACTCTATGGATCTTTGTCGGAAAAGTAATATCTCTGCTTTTTAATATGTTGTCTAGGTTTGTCATAGCTTTTCTTCCAAGGAGCAAGCATCTTTTAATTGCATGGCTGCAGTTACCATTTGCAGTGATTTGGGAGCCCAAGAAAATAAAGTCTCTCAGTTTTCATTGTTTCCCCATCTATTTGCCATAGGGCCGCCCACTTACATACTTACTATACATTCAGAGGAGGTTATGAAGCTAAAATATATTGTGTACTATAACATTAAAAAATATCATAATTATGCTTGAAATTATTGTTTTGTTCCACTGTCCTAAAATCAGAAACTACAGTTTTACCATACCAGTCTTGGGTTAGCGAATCTAATTTTCAGTTTAGCTCAGTCGCTCAGTCGTGTCCACCTCTTTGCAACCCCATGAACTGCAGCACGCCGGGCTTCCATGTCCAATCACCAACTCCCAGAGCTTGCTCAAAATCATGTCCATCGAGTTGTTGATGCCATCCAACCATCTCATCCTATGTTGTCCCCTTCTCCTCCTACCTTCAATCTTTCCCAGCATCAGGAAAGATGAGTCAGCTTCCAATGAGTCAGCTCTTCAGATCAGGTGGCTGAAGTATTGGAGCTTCAGGTTCAGCATCAGTCCTTAATGAAAATTCAGGACTGATTTCCTTCAGGATTGATTGGTTGGATCTCCTTGCAGTCCAAGGGACGCTCAAGAATCTTCTCTAACACCACAGTTCAAAAGCATCAATTCTTTGGCACTCCACTTTCTTTATGGTCCAACTCTCACAAAGCATATTTGCTGAACTTAAATGTTTGTTAAAAAATCAGATAATACCTATAAAAGGAGATTCAATTAGATTGAAATCTTTGTTACCTTTTTTTTAACAGTACTGTAACAATCATCATGTTTTCTTGTGCCCATGTGGGAGAATTTCTCTGTTGCATAAGCCATAAGTGAGATTTTTGAATTGTGGGCTTTAATTTAATAGTTACTGGCAAATTGCTCTTTAAAGCTGATCTGGTTTACCTTCCCACTAGCATTATATAGAAGTTTGTATTTCCCAACATTCTTGCAAATGTAGTAGGTATTTTTTTAAACAAATATTTCTTTGAAGAAAAAAAAGATTGTTTTCTTATTGATTCTCTTCCATGATTATACATTACAGATGAAACATTGATTCTGATCAGTTAGTGCACATAAATAACAATGTTTACTGACACTATTTGTGTCACTTTTTCGTTTAAAATATATGAAGTTCTCAGAAGCATACAAATAGTATGTAAAATTTTATAAACTATTTTCCAGGTTACGAAGCACTTTCTCATATAGCCTCATTTGATGAGATAGTGTGGTGTAAGCAGGAAGAGCTCTGAAAATTTAAAGTCAGAAGTTCATGGCCTTAACAACCCTGAAAATCACTCTGTGGCTTGGGACCTCAGTTGCTACATCTGTAAAACTAGGATGTTTGACTAAGCAGTCTCTTAGAAAAAAACTATAACCTTTGATCTGTGATACATATCACCTCCTTTCCTTGAACCCCAATTTACTTATTGTGCATAAAGCATAAAGACAAAATTGAATTTTATCAGTTTGTGAAAACTGTTGTAATACTCTCTCGCTTATTTAAGATCATGAGTTTATCCTGTTTATCTTGTGTGTCTCTTAATTCAAGGACAATTGGGGGTGTGGGTGGGATTGAAGATGGAAGCAGGTGTTCAGCATTAGAAGGACTAGACTGTGGTAACACACCATCTTGAATTAATCTTCAATGTTGCATACTCTCAATCATCATATTACAAATGCTGAAAATGCAATCAAAGTTCCACCACTGTTTGCTGTGGCTTTTTGTTTCTTTTCAAACTCACTTTATGCAGATTTCAGATTCAAAGAAGAGACTATTCAGTATTTTCAGCTCACTTAAGATTTGTTTCTAGTAGTGCTTTTATGGTGCTGCACACAGCTACTTAGAGTATTGAGAGGACTCAGGTTGACTATTCTGTATATTCTGTAATTCTATTTGGATAGAGTGGGAGTAAGTAATTGGATTTTGCGTTTGGACAGGCTTTTCATTAGGAAGATCTGGATCTTTAACCTGTGGTTTAACAAAGAGTTTTCAGGATTTCTTAGATTCTCTGTGTACCAGAAAGAACACTCAGAAGCATAACTATCTAACATTATGAGATTAAAATATATAAAATGGAGAGACTTGAAACTGATCTTATTTAAACTCCCGGAATTGCAAATATACCATAAAACACACTCACTCACACTCACATGCTCAAACACAAGGATATATACTATCTCAAGCACAGAATTCCCAGAATATCTATTATTTCTGAAGACTTTTAAAAAGGAAACTTTTTATCTATGAGAATATTGAACATAGTTATGTTTTTAGTGAAGTTTCTACGTATGGAAGTTTGCAGTTCTGGCAAACAGAATCTAAATCAGTTAATCTCTGGTGATGAAGACATTTTTAGAGACCTTTCTTTTTATGAATAGTCCTGAGAAAAATGTTTGACTGTATCATTCCAAGGAAGTGAATTGACCTCCTACAGAGTTTTAACATCAGATATTTCCAGAAAATTGTGGTTCACACACTTTGTTCAAATGACCTCCAGATTAATACAATTCACATGTGTATCCTTCATTATCCAAATGTGACAATCAGCTTAGAAAATCCCACATAAGTTGCCTTTGAGTGTTTTTACCTATTTTGGTATATTTGTGAAATGGCCCATATTTAAGAACTTCCATTGCTATATTTTGTTAATTGGCACCCTGCTTTACAGTTTGAGCATGCTCTGAAAACCGCTATTTTGCTTACTTTTGCTAGTTCAGTGAAGAAGAACTTGTGCCAAGTTAATCTAAATTATTTTTGCCCTGATCATACCTATCCTATGTGGAGATATAATAAAGTTATCTAACTTTTTCAATAAGCACTAAGTAAATCACTCAAAACAGAGATATCCCAAAACCTTTCGGCTAGTTTCTGTAGGTCAGAGAATTTTCAAGACAGCACATCTTGGGTGTAATAAAAATAAGTGACTGAGAAGACTGTTGGGAAATTAGTACTCTGCCTTTGTGAGAAAATAAAAATCATGAATTTTTATTTCTAAAAACAGGAAAGGAGAAAATTAAGCATTGCTAGTTTGCCTTTTCATCCAAATTTCTAAAAATATTATTTGTATTTGTGATGTCAATGGATCTTTATTTACAAAACCATTTGAAGTGAAGTGTTAGTTGCTCAGTCAAGTCGGACTCTGCAGTCCCATAGACTATAGCCCCTCAGGCTCCTCTGTCCAAGGAATTCTCTAGGCCATACTAGAGTGGATAGCCATTCCATTCCCCAGGGGCTCTTGGTGACCCAGGGATGTAACCTGGGTCTCCTTCATTGCAGGTGAATTCTTTACTATCTGAGCCACCAGGGAAGCTTCACAAAACCATTTACATTTGTTCTATTACTACTCCTTACTCAGTGCAGACGCTTTTGTTAGCCTAAAGGAAGCCTTGGCAAGCATTTATCTTTTACCCACAAAACACCAAAATCATAGACACTTTTGTCTTAACTACTGTCTCCAAGAATACCCAGATGCTTTGCCATGGATGGCATTTAGATAATATACTATAATATTAGTAGAAAAAGATTCCTTTTTGCTGTTATTGAAAATCCAGTTTGAACCTTCAGCAAGGAATTTACATGATGTTTCCTTGGGATTACCTACATTCTTGTCCACTATGACCTTGTAATTTTGCTCACAGTTGGAAATGTAATGCAGAATGACTATGATAATGTTGTTTACACAAACTTTAAGTAGATTCACATTATAGTCAAGCAAGTGTCACATCACCCAAAGTGAAGGAAGACTTAATTGCCATAGTCTCATAAATAAAAAAAATTTCTTGGCTATGTGTAGCATAATAATGTAATGTTCTACATGTTACATTTAATAATGTGAAGGTACAATACATTAGGTTTCAGGCTGTGTGTCTCTTTAATATAAAGGAAAGGAAAGTGGATTTATAGAAGGAAAACAGACTTGTAAGTCGAATACTTGTCTCAATGTTCAGGTGAAGTCTGTCCTTTTTTTTTTTAATAGTTAGAAGAGTTGCCTAGTGATGTGAAAATGAAGGGACTGCTAAAATATCCATAAATCTAGACAGCAGTGAGAAAGATGACAGACCATGAATTTCTTTGGAGCGTGCTGGGTAGATTTAACTAAATGACTGAGACAGGATAAAGAGGAAAGGGTGATAACCACTTACTATTGTGCAATGGGGAACATATCATTAATTTACAAAGAGAGTGGTACATTTTCTAAAATTGTATATCCCTATTCTTAAAAGTTTGTTAGTGTAACTAATTAGTTGCTAAAACAGAGTTGATTCTAAGATCCAGTATGAATGCATTTGAAAAGGTGGTGCATTGTCCCTAAATTCGTGGAGTTTGTAATACATCTTGATGAATGCTACAAAATAATGTTCAGAAATGGGACTATTATGCCAAAATGGCCTTTCTTTGGTTTGTAGTCCTTGAAGGAATTATGTTCCATGGCAACGTGCTCAACAGTCCTGCAGATATGTTGAAGTGCCTTAAAGACGTGCCCTGCTTTCTATTTTTGATAACACCCAAGTTTTCAATACAAAAAATACACTTGCTCAAAGGGTTCACCTCCTCCCAGTATATTATGACTTCAAAGATCTGCTGTTACTTTGGATTATTGTTGGGAATTTTTGTTTTTTAACTAATTATAATGTTCAAAAGAGGGAAGGTACAAAATGATTCAGCCATAAAATGTAAAACATTGTCTTAAATCCACTAGGGGGCTAAGATGTTAAAATTATATGTAGCTCAATCAATAGATTCATGTAAAGCCATAGCTCATAATTCATGATACAAAGTGATACGATCATCCGGTATAGTGTTATAGATTTTTAAAAGTATGTAAATGATGTGAAAACATATGAAATATTCAAGCCTATTAATAATAGCAGCCATGCTTTGATTTTTTACAATTAGAATATTTTAAAACATCTTAAACTGATTTATTATCTCCCTGTAGACAATATTTTTATTTACATATATAAATTATTCATTGATTTTTATTTGGTGGAGGTCAGATGATTTGGACATTTTCATTTAAAATGGCTGTTTCTAGCTAAGTAGTATGTTTCTGCAATATAGTCAATAGAGCTGTATGCTTATGCTGCTTTAAATTCAAATTAACCTGAGTAACAAAAATAGCTTTTTTATATTCTTTATTCTGTAAGCATTTTACAAAAACCCAGTAAATTATGTTGGTATAATTTATATTGCATCAATATATTGATATTATATTGATATTAATGTATCTAACATATTAAGTATAAAATGTTAGTAGTTTTTATTGTTTAATCATGGTTTACTTGTGGCAATAAAGCTCCCACTGTATTCAGAACATTACATGAAGGGAATTGGTGACATCTGTTTGAAGCAGCCTGTTAAAAAACTGTATATACATATTTTACTTTTCAGTTGCTTTATATACAAAGAGTGCTTTCCTTAATTCGTGTTTGTCCAGCCCTCCCTCTTAAAAAATCACTCCTTGTGATTTTGGGGACTAAGTTAGAGATTCATGTAGAGACAAAGCAGTTTTTAGTAAAGTTGAGCTTGGCACCAAAATGGTTAGAGATGATGGTTTTTCATTTTAATGAAATTTTTATTTTAAAAGTTTTAGATTTACAGAAAAATTGTAAAGGTAGTACAAGAGACTTGCCATATACCCTGTACTCAGTTTCCTTATTGTTAATATCTTAAAATTAATGAATCAGTTGTCACAATTAGTGAACCAGTATTGATATACTGTTGTTCAAGTTTATGGTTTATTTAGACTTTTTCAGTGTCCCCTAATGTCCTTTTTCTATTCTGAGATGTAAAGTGAAAGTCGCTCAGTCGTGTCTGACTCTTTGCCACCCCATGATTTATAGAGTTCATGGAATTTTCCAGGCTAGAATTCTGGAGTGGTAGCCTTTCCCTTCTCCAGGGGATCTTCCCAACCCAGGGATCAAACCCAGGTCTCCCACATTGCAGACGGATTCTATACTTGCTGAGCCACAAGGGAAGCCCAAGATGTAAGATACCACCTTATATATAGTCATCATGTCTCCTTAGACTCTTCTTGCCTTTTGCCAGTTTTTCAGACTTTCCTTGTTTTTGATGACCATAATCATTTTGAGAAGTACAGGTCAGTTATTTGTGGAATGCCCCTCAATGGGAGTTTGTCTGATGTTTTTCTCATCATTAAATTATGTCTTTGGAAAGAACACCTTAGCAGTAATGTGCCATTTTTAACACATCAAAGATACATACTATCATTATGACTTATCATTGTTGAGGTTGACTTGATCACCTGGCTCCTATAGTGTTCACTAAGTTTCTCCCCTCTATAAAGTTATTTATTTTCCTTTTCCCTGACTATACTATACTCTTTTGAAGTTTTTGGAAGGAAGTCACTATGTGCAGCCCACAGTTAAGGAGTAGGGAGTTATTTATGCTTCACATTCATAAGGGCAAAACATTTGCAGAAATTATTTGGAATTCTTTTGCAAGGGAGATTTCCCTCTTATTATTTATTCATTCATTTTTTCACTATGGTCTCATAGGTATTTAATTTATATTTTGGCTTGCAATCCAATACAACATTGTTCATTTTATTCCTTAAAATTTTCCAGCTTTTGACACTGGGTGCTGTTCCAGCTGGCTGCTGTGTACTTTCTACATGTCCCTGTCATTGTATATTTTTCTGAGTACTTCCTTAATGTCTAGCACTATAAGATGCTCCAAGCTCATTTTGTATATTTACTTCTCTAGTCCTAGAATCAACCATGAGGGGAAAGTTTTGTTAGGGAGAGATTTGATCTTCTCAATCTTGAGTAAGTGTTGGAGGTGACTAAAAAAGAGGGTCAGGGGAACTCTTCAGTTCCATTTTCTTGTTGATACCCTAAATGCTCCATCATTCTGGTAATGTACATAGACCTCATTGTCTTACCACATATATCTCTTCATTTCATAATATATAGTAATTGCATACTACATCTATGATATCTAGAATATATCATAGTCTTCTATAGTCACACACATCCATGGTCATGCATAGATTTTAAAAGGTACCTTGCACCTCTTCAGCATACATGTCCTTTCTATAAAACACCTCCCCCCCAGTATCCAACATACTAAATTTATCATCAGTTCCTCAGTCACTGTGGATCCCTTTTTTCCTTAGAGAGAGTTTTGGGTCAAGTAAGTTTGGGAAATATGGTGTTAAGTGAAAATAAACAAGTTCATTTATCATAGGTCTTCTCAGGGCTTATAATTCATTAATTTGCTCTCTGAATCTATATACACAATTTCTCAGTATTTTGACTAAAAGAACCTTTTGTTTAGAAAGCTAGTATACCATGAAATACACTTTTGAAAATACTGTTATAGTGGTAGGGGTCCTTAGTTTGTAGTCAGAAATTTTGTGTTTAATCCATCACTGTAAATAACTAGCTCTCTGATCACAAGGTAACCATTTAACATCTCTTAAATCTTTGTTTTCTTATTGATCAAATGGACCTGTGTATGTCTCTCACAATATTGTCATGTCTCACAAAATTTAGTAACCTCTGTGAAGGTGGGCACCAATCCTTTGTTTTGCTGACCTCTGTTATCTCCAGCATCCAGCAAATTTTCCTGACAGTCTTTAAATTCAATAAATATTTATTGAGCAATTGAATGTTACTATCATTTACATTATTTTCTATTTCTCTCATAGCACTATATAGCACTTATGACATTTTGTAAGTTGTTTTTGAAATGAGGAGTCTATCCAAATATATATAAATATAT
>ML663483.1:538080-591987 GCA_007570785.1 Antilocapra americana | reverse complement strand
TTGTAGTAATCGTACATTTAGAGAGGCATTATCATGTATGTTTCATATATACAATTTGATTTGTTTTATTTATAGGCACTATGATTAAATTGAAGAGGAGTAAAACAATATTGAGTTGAATTCTAATCACAATCAAAAGGGAATAATTTCTTAAGACCAGTATATAGTTTGCAATTAATACAAGATTCTTATGGCTCTAACAAAAGGAAGTGGAGCACAGGCCTGTGTACAATAGGATTGATTATAGCGAAGGAAATAGCTACTGGTTTCTGTAAAATGTCCAGTCCAACTCCCAAGTTTTTTGGTGTTTGTAGCAAGTTTACAGATGTCCCATTGTTCATGCCCAGTCTGTTTATCCAGGACTTTGGGGAGATTCCTCCTCAAGCAGCCCAAGAAGTCCTTTGTCATGATAATATTCCAGCCTAGTGTCAGTAATATCAGCATAGTGTTGGTAACCTATGACTTGAGTACTGTTAGTATCTTCTGAGCAGGTACATAGCCATACACCATGGAGTCCCCAATTGACAATTGTATGATTAGCCACAAATATTGATTTTCCCGACATGGTTTGACATTTATCCCAACGAACAGGAGTATATGTCTGTCTTCTTTCTCTAACTCTTTCCCTAAAGTCTCCGTAGTATAAACATGGTTCACAGACAAAGAAAGGGCTGTAAACAAACCAAGCAGCATTGGAAAGTTCTTTACGTGAGGCAGGGCGAAAGCCCAAGTTTGTCAGCAAAAGTTTATGCTAATATTGAAGGGCTTAAGCACAAAAGAAGGACTTTAGAACCTAAAGAAATGTTAATTAGTTTCTCTTTTACTATGGGGTGTGAGGGCTCTTTAATGTTCCAGGGAAAACGCATATGTATAGAGTCGTTAGTTGAAGCAATGGGTCCTCTCTCCATCTATTTTATTACCTGTAGTAAAAAAGGGGGGTTGGATAAGAAAACCCAGTAAGTGTGGATAACGAGTTTGGCTCGAGCAGGGGGAGAAGCAGGCCAAGGAGACTGAGCATTGTCAGGTAAATGTATTCAGGATTCTGCAGCATTTCCTGTTGAAAGATCAGAATTTCAGCTTAATTAGTAAGGATTTTTGTTTGTCCCCAAGTGGGGAGATCATAAGGTTGATGTCGCCGTGGTCCATATAGGAATTTTTTCTTCTTGGGGTTTTTGTTGTTTCGTCCATGTGAGTTCCTTGGATCTATCTGAGGAAATACAAGCATACCCTTTTTCCTTTAAGACTAGTTTCTTAGCTCTCTATAGTTTTATTAACCTGTCTTCTTACCAAATGGGCAGAGGAAAAGAAGTGTCTTTCACTTCTTTTAAATGTTTTTTTGCCCTTGTTAATATATCTCCCTGTGGTAAATTTCAGAAATTTAAAACAAATAAGGCTGTGTTAACAACAGTTATAGGTTTAGAAAATATCTTATGTTGGAATCTAGTAGATTGTGCTTTAGATAAAGAAGACAGTAGTGTTTCTGTGTATTTTCCCTTTTTTAGTTTTTTTATTTGTAATTTTAGTGTGTGATGTGTTTGTTAACTATGTCTTGTGCCTGTGGATAATAAGGAATACCTCTAATATGTTTAATAGAAAATTATTGTCAAAATTGTTTAAAGTGTCTAGAAATATAGGCAGGGCCATTATCTGTTTTAATGGAGCTAGGAGTTCCCATTACAGCAAAACAAGCTAGTAAGTGAGTTATAACGTATTGTGTGGCTTCACCACGAAGAGGTGTGGCCCAAATAAAGGAAGGATTGGTATCAATACAGACTTGTAAGAAAGAAGAGGGAGAGAGTTTAGGGCAATGAGTCACATCTATTTGTCATAGTTTATTAGGTTTTAAACCACGAGGATTGATCTTTTGTGTGATGGGTCGAAGATGTAGGGGTCTACAAGTGGGGCATTTATTAATAATTTTTTAGCTTGGCGGTATGGGATCTTTTATAGCTGATGTAGGGAGCTAGCATTGTTATGTAACAGAGCGTGCTGTTCCTCTGGATTAGCAAATGAAGCTAGTTTGTCTGCTTTTAAGTTACCAAGAGTCATAGGGCCGGGAAGAGAGGAGTGTGTTTGAATATGGGTAATATAAAGGGGGAAAGTGTGGTTTTCAATGATTGACTGTAGTTAAAAAAAAGTTGTTGAATAATAGGGTGATTGGAGTTTATGTGGATGTTTTTATGTTTTTTAATACAAAAACAGTATAAGGATACAGAGACTATATTAATGGGGTAAGGACGTAGGCAAATGACTTGAATAAGGGCATACAATTTATTTTGTTGAGCAGAATGAAATTTAGTATAAAATAATTTATATTTCTTAAGAGACCAGAATGAGACTTTGGCGTTTTTAGTCCCATCTATGTAAAAAACCTCAGCGTGTGGTATAGGCTGTGAGCTGATAACACGGGAAATAATAAATTCAGTGTTTTTAAAGAAATTTCAAAGTTTACCAGAAGGATAATGAAATGAAATTTTTCCAAAATATTCCAGAAAACCTACTTAAAAATCGGTAGAGGATTGTCATGTGTTCTCAAATTGAGATTTATTAATTGGTATTACAATTTTATGAGGATCAGAGCCAATTAGAGTTTTAGTCTTATTTCTTCATTGATAACGATTAAAGCAATTAAATCAAGGTAGGTTCAAGTGATTTTATTTCTCTAAAACGGGTATAGATGTATTCTATTGGGTGTTCTTGTTGGGCAAGAAGTCCTGTGGGAGAATGAAGAGAGGGAAGTTTAAATAATTTTAGAGAGAAATCTAGTCTGATGTGAGTGAGAAACTGTTTTTGTAAATTATTTTGTACTAAATAGAGTTTCTCTCGTGCCTCTTGAGAAAGTGAACTAGGGCTATTTAAATCAGGATCTCCTTTTAAAGTATCAAATAGGTTATTCAGTTGATAATTAGCAATGCCAAAAGAAGGCCTAATCCAGTTTATATCACCTAAGAGCTTTTGAAAGTCATTTAAGGTCGATAATTTATCAGTTCGGATTTGAGTCAATTGCAGAGTAATACGTTGTCTTAAGGATAAATCCCAAATAATGGTAAGGTGCAGAGGTTTGAATTTTTTAGGGGCAATCATTAATCTATAGTTTTTTAAGCATAATTGGGCTATGTCAAACATATGTTGAGTTTTAAGATAAATGGAGCCGAAAACAATATATCATCCATATAGTGAATAACAAAAAAGTTAGGAAATTGTTTTCTCAGAGGCTCAGGGGCTTTGGCTACATAATACTGACACATGGTGGGAGAATTCATCATCTCTTGTGGCAGTACAGTCCATTGGTACCGTTTATGAGGCCCGACATGATTAGGATAAGGGAGAGAGAAGATGAATCTCTCTCTGTCTAAAGGGTGTAGAGGTATATTAAAAAAGCAGTCTTGTAAATCAATAATAATAGTATGCCAGTGTTGAGGAATGGTGGTAGGTGAGGGGATTCCTGGCTGTAATGCACCCATAGGTTTCATAGATGTATTAACTTTCTTAAGATCTGTTAGGAGATGTCATTTGCCAGCTTTTTTTTTATATAGCAAAAATAGGAGAGTTTTAATGAGAAAATGATTTTTCAATATGCCTTAATTTTAGTTGTGCATCTATAAGTTCTTTAGCCGCCTGTAATTTTTCTTCAGTGAGGGGCCATTGTTCTGTCTAAATAGGCTCATCATTTTTTTTAAGTTATTTTGATAATTGCATTATCTGTTAAGTGAGCAGTGGCCACTAGGAAAAATGTGGAATATAAATCTGAGTCTGTCATTGCATAAGTAAGTCTCTTCCTATTAAATTAAGGGGTGCGTCTATCACATACAATTTTAAAGTTGTAGGTTGGCGTTCTGGTCTCTCACATGGATATATTTGAGTACTTTGGTAAACCTCTCGTACTTTAGTTTGAGAAATTCCTGCAATTTGGCAAGAAATTTTTTGGTATAGGCCAGGATTCGGGCCATAAATGTTTGGAAATAATAGTAATATCAGATCTAGTGTCGAGTAGACTAGAAAATTTTTTACCATTAATTTTGATATTTATATTCAGTCCGGCAACTTTAGAGATTAATGAGGTCCATAAGGATTGTCTTTGATCTGTACTGCCGAATCTGCCTGTCCGCACAGTATTAGAGGATTTAATAGGAATGTAAGGTAAAAGAAGTATTTGAGCAGTTCTGTCCCCCTTTTTGAATTGTCATAGAATCTGAGATGACATCATAATTTGAATTTTTCCTCTATAATCTGAGTCAATTATTTTAGCATGCATAGTAATTTCTTTAGAAGTCAAACTTGATCGGCCAAGTAAAAGACCAAAAGTTGTTGGGGGCAGGGGTCTAAAAAGCCCGGTAGTTATTCTAGAGTGTGGCTGGAGTGGAGTTGAAAGATGGGGTCAGTGGAAAGAGATTAGATGAAAGAGGAGACAACAGAGTAGAACATGTAAAGTCTTGCTTTTACTTTAAAAAAATAACTTTATTTATTTTTGGCTGTGTTGGGTCTTTGTTGCAGCACTGACTTTCTCTAGTTTTGGTGATTGGTGGCTATAGTGCACAGGCTTCTCGTTGTGGAGGTTTGTTTTATTGTGGAGCGTGGGCTCTGGGGCACATGGGCTTCAGTATTTGTAGCCTGAGCAAAGGCTCAATACTTGTGGCAAACAGGCTTAGTTGCTCCGAGGCATGTGGGATCTTCTTGGACCACGGATTGAACCTGTGTCTCCCACGTTGAAGGCATTGTTCGGCATTGCCTTTCCTTGGAATTGGAAGAAAACTAACCTTTTCCAGTTTTGTGGCCATTGTTGAGTTTTCCAAATTTTCTGGCATATTGAGTGCAGCACTTTCACAGCATCAACTTTCAGGATTTGAAATAGCTCAACTGGAATTCCATCACCTCCACTAGCTTTCTTCATAATGATGCTTTCTAAGGCCCACTTGACTTCACATTCCAGGATGTCTGGCTCTAGGTGAGTGTTCACACCATCATGATTATCTGGGTCATGAAGATGTTTTTTGTACAGTTCTTCTGTGTATTCTTTCGACCTCGTCTTAATATCTTCTGCTTCTGTTAGGTCCATACCATTTCTGTCCTTTATCGAGCTCATCTTTGCATGAAATGTTCCCTTGGTATCTATAATTTTCTTGAAGAGATCTCTAGTTTTTCCCATTCTGTTGTTTCCTCTATTTCTTTTCATTCATTGATGAGGAAGTCTTTCTTATCTCTCCTTGCTATTCTTTGGAACTCTGCATTCATATTGGAATATCTTTCCTTTTCTCTTTTGCTTTTCACTTCTCTTCTTTTCACAGTTATTTGTAAGGCCTCCTCAAACAGCCATTTTGCTTTTTTGCATTTCTTTTCCATGGGGATGGTCTTAATCCCTGTCTCCTATACAGTGTCACGAACCTCTGTCTATAGTTTATGAGGCACTGTAATAGTTATCAGACTCATCTACTATAAATCAGTAGATGAGTCTAAAGAGAAGACTATTTGATGATTCTTTTGATAACATGCAACTCAAAGCTGAATGTTTATGGAAAAAGTGGAAATCATATGGTAGCAATAATGAGGAACAAGGAAGATACCTGCATCACCTTAGGCCCAGTAGTATGAGGTGTGTGAAGAGTAAGCAGCCAACACTTGAGTAAGTTCATATATTTTAACCATGTAATAAAACCTTTAAATGGTGGTTCTATGTAGGTCTTGTCCAACTCTTTGTGACTCCAAGACTGCAGCACACCAGGCTATTCATGGGATTCTCCAGGCAAGAATACTCGAGTGGGTAGCTATTCCTTCCTTGTTGGCTTAGATGGTTAAACATCTACCTGCCATGCAGGAGACCTGCGTTAGATTCCTGGGTCAGGAAGATTCCTGGGGAAGGGAATCATAACCCACTACAGTATTTTTGCCTGAAAAATCTCATGGACAGAGGAATTCATGGAGTCACAAAGAGTTGGACATAACTGAGCAACTGATATGTACATACACATGCACACACACACACATACACACACATGTAGGTCTTATACACTCAAATACACTTCAAGTCCTCCAAATAATATTGAATCAAAGTGTGGAAATGCTCATGTCTCCAGATTATGTAGTTATGTGCATAATATGTACACTTACCTCATTTTCTTTGTAAACTTCTGGGGACAGGGGAAAGGTCATTGTTCAGGAAGTTCTTTGTAGAGGAAACAAAACTTCACAAATAGTTGTCTTTTAAAATAATGAGTCAGGAAATTCCCTGGTAGTCCAGAGGAAGTCCAGTGGCTTACTTGGGTAGCATGATTCCACTCCTGGGCATCCTGGTTTGATCCCTGGTCAGGGAACTAAGATCCTGCAAGCCATGGAGTACAGCCAAAAAAAAGCAAAAATAAAACAAAATGATCAGTGATAATATCCTTGGTGTATTCTTCATAGAACAAGTTGCTTTCAAAAAGTATTAGTAGTATAGATGACAATAGATTGCAAATAAAAGAAAATAAAGTTTTAAGACAGAATGAAGTCACGTAAGCATACAGAGAACCTTTAGAAAGCAAAAAAAAAAGTACTTTTGCCAGGAGTTACTCAAGCAATTAAAAATAAATGTAAAAATATTTTCTGTTACACATGGTAATATGAGCCTGAAACAAGTTTGAGTGATAAGGCATGTCATATTTAAGGTTTATTGCTGCTTCTTAAATAGGAAAATGCTTTATCCAAAGAACACTGAGTTTTTATATGAAGGGAAAATAAGAGGAAGCAAAGATGCTCATGATTTTAGTTTCTGTTATATTGGCCTCATTAAAACATAGACATAATTTATGGTATTTCAGAAATGCTAATATATGTCTATAATATATCAGAGAATGACTAATCCCTATAATAAACTTTTAGTTGACTGCTAGGAGAAATATATTCCAGATTTTCGCTTATATTCTTATGTCAGAAGCAGATATCCATCCCTATTTTCAAAGTATCTGCAGAGAACAGTGTGTATATCTGGTTAATGGTCTAAGTTTTTAGATCCAAGGTTTTTTTTTGAATATAATCAGAGTTACTTACTCTGGACTTTTTAAAAATAAAATCTTCCTATATGAACAATTTTAAAGACCTAAAGGGAAATGTAGAGGAGGGGAAATGCATGTGAATCAAATCATAAAACACAAACTTTAGAATTAGTGTCAGATTGGATGAATTGTTTTTCTTCTTTTATTGGCATAGAGTAAAGCTCTTTGGAATAGCTTAAGTGGCATTCCATCACCTCCACTAGCTTTGTTCCTAGTGGTGCTTTCTAAGGCCCACTTGGCTTCTCATTCCAGGATGTAGGGATCTAGGTGAGTGATCATACCATTGTGATTATCTGGGTTGTGAAGATCTTTTTTGTACAGTTCTTCTGTGTATTCTTGCCACCTCTTCCTAATATCTTCTGCTTCTGTTAGGTCCATACCATTTCTGTCCTTTATTGAGCCCATCTTCGCATGAAATGTTCCCTTGATACTTCTGATTTTCTTGAAGATATCTCTAGTCTTTCCCATTCTGTTGTTTTCCTCTATTTCTTTGCATTGATCCCTGAGGAAGGCTTTCTCATCTCTCCTTGCAATTCTTTGGAACTCTGCATTCAGATGGAAATACCTTTCCTTTTCTCCTTTGCTTTTTGCTTCTCTTTTCACAGTTATTGGTAAGGCCTCCTCAGACAGCCATTTTGATTTTTTGCATTTCTTTTCCTTGGGGATGGTCTTAATCCCTGTCTACTGTACAATGTCACAAACCTTTTTCCATAGTTCATCAGGCACTCTATCAGATCTAGTCCCTTAAATCTATTGCTCAGTTCCAGTGTATAATCTTAAGGGATTTGATTTAGGTCATACCTGAATGATCTAGTGGTTTTCCCTACTTTCTTTAATTTAAGTCTGAATTTGGCAATAAGGAATTCATGTTCTGAGCCACAGTCAGCTCCTGGTCTTGTTTTTGCTAACTTGACCAAAGATAGAGCTTCTCCATCTTTGGCTTCAATCGGATTTCGGTTTTGACCATCTGGTGATGTCCAAGTGTAGAGTCTTCTCTTGTGTTGTTGTAAGAGGGTGTTTGCTATCACCAGTGTGTTCTCTTGGCAAAATTCTATTAGCATTTGCCCTGCTTCATTCTGTACTCCAAGACTAAATTTGCCTCTTACTCCAGGTGTTTCCTGACTGCCTACTTTGCATTCCAGTCCCCTATAATGAAAAGGACGTCTTTTTGGGTGTTAGTTCTAGAAGGTCTTGTAGGTCTTCATAGAACCATTCAACTTCATCTTCTTCAGTGTTACTGGTTGAGGTGTAGGCTTGCATTACCGTGGTACTGAATGGTTTGCCTTGGAAATGAACAGAGATCATTCTGTCATTTTTGAGATTGCATCCAAGTACTGCATTTCGGACTCTTTTGTTGACCATGATGGCTATTCCTTTTCTTCTAAGGGATTCCTGCCCACAGTAGTAGATATAATGCTCATCTGAGTTAAATTCACCCATTCCAGTCTATCTTAGTTCACTGATTCCTAGAATGTCAACATTCACTCGTTCTATCTCCTCTTTGACCAATTCCAATATGCCTTGATTAATGGACCTAACATTGGAGGTTCCTATGCAATTTTGCTCTTTACAGCATCAGACCTTGCTTCTATCACCAGTCACATCCACAACTGGGTACTGTTTTTGCTTTGGCTCTGTCCCTTCATTCTTTCTGCAGTTATTTCTCCACTGATCTCCAGTAGCATATTCGACGCCTACCAACCTGGTAAGTTCATCTTTCTGTGTCCTATCTTTTGGCCTTTTCATACTGTTCATAGGGTTCTCAAGGAAAGAATACTGAAATAGTTTGCTATTCCCTTCTCCAGTGGACCACATTCTGTCAGACCTCTCCAACATGACCCGACAGTCTTGGGTGGCTCCTCACAGCATGGCTTAGTTTCACTGAGTTAGACAGGGCTGTGGTCCAGTGGGATCAGATGGTCTGGTTTTCTATTTTTTTTGGTTTCAGTGTGTCTGCCCTCTGATGCCTGCTTGCAACACCTACCGTGTTACTTGGGTTTCACTTACTTTGGACGTGGGCTATCTCTTCACGGCTGCTCCAGCAAAACACAGCCACTGTTCCTTATCATGAATCAGGGTTATCTCCTCGTGGCCTCCCCTCTTGACCTTGAATGTGGAGTAGCTCCTCTCAGCCATCCTGTGCCCGCGCAGCCACTACTCCTTGAAAGTGGGGTTGATCCTCTCGGCCGCCATCCCTGACCTCGGGCAATGCCAGAGAATGCTCAAAGTACTGCACAATTGCACTCATCTCACACGCTAGTAATATACAGCTCAAAATTCTCCAAGCCAGGCTTCAGCAATACATGAACTGTGAACTTCCAGATGTTCAAGCTGGTTTTAGAAAAGGCAAAGGAAACAGAGATCAAATGGCCAACATCTGCTGGATCATCAAAAAGCAAGAGAGTTCCAGATAAACATCTATTTCTGTGTTATTGACTATGCCAAAGCCTTTGACTGTATGGATCACAATAAACTGTGGAAAATTCTTAAAGAGATGGGAATACCAGACCATCTGACCTGTTTCTTGAGAAACGTGTATGCCAGTCAGGAAGCAACAGTTAGAATGGTAGATGGAACAACAAGCTGGTATCCAATAGGAAAAGGAGTGCTTCAAGGCTGTATATTGTCACCCTGCTTATTTAGCTTATATGCAGAGTACATCATGAGAAACACTGGGCTGGATGAAGCACAAGCTGGAATCAAGATTTCCAGGAGAAATATCAATAACCTCAGATATGCAGATGACACTACCCTTATGGCAGAACGTGAAGAGGAACTTAAAAGCCTCTTGATGAAAGTGAAAGAGGAGAGTGAAAAATGTGGCTTAAAGCTCAACATTCAGAAAAGTAAAATCATGGCATCTGGTCCCATCACATCACAGGAAATAGATGGAGGAACAGCGGAAACAGTGGCAGACTTTATTTAGGGGGCTCCAAAACCACTGCAGATGGTGATTGCAGCCATGAAATTAAAATACGCTTACCCCTTGGAAGGAAAGTTATCACCAATCTGATAGCATATTGAAAAGTAGAGACATTACTTTGCCAACAAAGGCCCATCTAGTCAAGGCTACGATTTTTCCAGTAGACACCTATGGATGTGAGAGTTGGATGGTGAAGAAAGCTGAGCACCAAAGAATTGATGCTTTTGATGTGTGGTGTTGGAGAAGACTCTTGAGAGTCCCTTGGACTGTAAGAAGATCCAACCAGTCCATCCGAAAGGAGATCAGTCCTGGGTGTTCGTTGGAAGGACTGATGTTGAAGCTGAAACTCCAACAAAACTTTGGTCACTGCATGCAAAGGGCTGACTCATTGGATAAGACCCTGATGCTGGGAAGGTTTGAGGGCAGGGGAAGATAGGGACAACAGAGGATGAGATGGTTGGATGGCATCACTGACTCAATGGACGTTAGTTTGGGTAGACTCTGTAAGTTGATGATGGACAGGGAGCCCTGGCGTGCTGCCATTCACGGGGTTGCAAAGAGTCGGACACAAGTGAGTGAATGAACTGATCTGAAAGCTCTTTTAATACATAACGTTGAAATAACATAATTTAGTCTGAAAAGTTTTAGTTAATGTGATAATCAGCTAAAACAGTGCATTCATCTATTCATTTATCAACAGTATTGAGAAAGGATAATACTGTGCTGGTTCAGGAAACAAAGTTTGGAAGTTTGAGAATCTAATTAGGATGATAATATAGCAAAATTGAATGAGCATGACCAACCTGAATTTATATCCCCAGCTCTGATGTCTTGTTGTGACCTTTTTGCCAGTTACATAATCTTGTTGACCCTCAGTTTTCTTGTTTGTTGAAAAGGATAGTAATATTTTCTATGAAACTTTTGTGGGAATATATGATGCATGTAAAGTATCTGTCTTTTAGTACTCCACATACAAAAGTTGGCTTTCTCTTTATGTATTAATTCATTGTCTGTGATTACAAATTTTCCATGATCAGTACAAGCAAAAGGTTTTAGGAGAGAGAGATCACAGTGGCCTACAATAATTTGTGACTGCCTAGATGAGGGAATGGCACTGAACTCTGTTTTAATGTTGAATTATATTCAGTTGCTAATGCTTCGGGAAGAGCTTGTAAGTGAAGGTACACCATACTCAAAGATGCAGAGAAAGGAAAGGAGAGAAGTTAAAAATTTTTTTAATTGAAGTATACCTGATTTACAATGTTGTATTAATTTCTAGTTTACAGCAAAGGGATTCAGCTATATATATATATATATATATATATATATACTTTTTTGTATTTTTCATTCTGGCTTATTACAGGACATTACTGTTACTTGTGCTATACAGTATAATCTTGTTTATTTTATATACAGTAGCTTGTATCTGCTAGCTCCAAACCTGTAATTTATGCCTCCCCAACCCCCTTTCCTTTTTTTGGTAACCATAAATTTGTTCTCTATGTGAGTATTCTTTTGTTTTGTAAATAAACTTACTTGTTTCATAGTTTATATTCAACATATCACATCATATTTGTCTTTTTCTGACTTACTTCACTTAGTATGATTATTGCATAGTTCATCCATGTTGCTGCAAATGACATTATTTCATTCTTTTTATGGTTAATAATCCATTGTATATATGTACCACATCTTCTTTATCTGTTCATCTGTTGATAGACATTCAGGTTGCTCTTATGTTCTGGCTATTGTAAATAGTGCTGCTGTGAACTTTGTTAGTACATATATCTTTTCAAATTAGAGTTTTTCGAGGTATATGCACAGGAGTGGGATTACTGGATCATATGGCAACTGTATTTTAGTTAAGAAACTTCCATACTATTTTCCATAGCAGTGGCACCAATTTAAATTCCCACCATTGCAAGAGGGTTCTCTTTTCTCCATACCTTCTCCATCATTTATTTGTAGACATTTTGATGATGGCCATTCTGACCTTTGTGAGCTGATACGTCATTTTAGTTTTGATTTGTATTTCTCTAATAATTAGTGATGTGTTTCATGTTTCATGTGTTTTTTGATCATCTGTACGTCTTCTTTGGAGTAATGTTTACTTTGGTCTTTTGCCTGTTTTTTGATTGGGTTATTTACTCTGTTTGTTGTTGAGTTGTAGAGCTATTTATGTATTTTGGAAATTAAGCCCTTTTTGGTTGCATCATTTACAAATATTTCCTCCCAGTCTGTAGGTTATCTTTTCATTTTTTTTTTGCTTATGGTTTCCTTTGATGAAAAAACTTACAAGTTTGATTATGTTCCATTTGTTTATTTTTGATTTTATTTCTATTGCCTTGGGAGACTGACCTACAAAAACATTTCTACAATCTTTTGGAGGCAAGTTTTGATAAGTACATTGAGGCAATTTTTTTCTAGATCCTTGAAGCCCAAAGGTATGAGTATTACATATGAAATGGATAGTATGAATATTACATATGAAATGGATAGGTATAATATTCAGTATCAAGGATGGATGAAGATTTTGCAGCAGATTTAAACAGTTTTTCAGAAGAATTTTTTTTACCAATTGAAAATCGTACATCTTTGACCTGTTTTTTTTTATTTTACTAAGCTTTTTCCTACTCACAACCCATTTGTTTTTCAGGCTATTTATGTGAAGAAGACAATAATAATAGTTTTTCTTATTTTTTCATATAAGGAAATAAATACTATGCAATTAGTAACTGGCAGAGTTGGGACTTAACCACATACCATTTGAGTGCAGCGTAATATCTCTTTCACTGTACTGCACAACTGGAGTTCTATTTAATGTCACATGCTCTGGGTTCAGAACAAAATAGTACTGTTGGGACTATATACAATTTAGTAGTGATGGATTCTTAATTTCATCGTTTAGATACTATGAAGTCTAGCCTATAATAACATTTGAATACACAATGACCAGATTTGGTAATCTGTGACAGATATTTAATATGCCAGAAATTGTGTTGGATAGAAAAGATACAAAGATGAATATAACTTGTTCTCTACTGTTAGGTAGCTCAACATATTTTGAATTTTGGGTTCAGATAGTTGGAGGATAAAAAGAAGTTGTGGGAAACATTTTTTTGTGTAAGCATGTTAAATTGTATCCTAGTGGTTTATGATTCAAGTGCTCTGAGAACGAATGAGAGAGTTCCTCTCCCTACTTTTCACTTAGGAAAAGAAACTCAAACACACATCAAGTAGATAACATGACTGCTTCTCTAAAAGTACTGTTCTTTTAAAAATATGACTTTATTTTTTCATTTTTTAATATTTTTTATTTTATTTGACTGTGTCACATAAATGCGGGATCTTCATTGCATCTTGTGGGATCTTTCATTGCAACATATGGACTCTCTAGTTGTGGCATGTGGGCTTATTAATTGCAGCATGCAGGCTCTCCAGTTGTGGCACTCGGGCTCTGAAGCTTGGGCTCAGTAATTGCAACACACGGGCTTAGTTTCTCTGCAGCATGTAGGATCTTACTTCTCCTACCAGGAATCCCCTGCATTGTAAAGTGGTCTTTCAACCACTGGACCACCAGGGAAGTCCCTAAAAGTACTGTTCCTATATAAAAGTTTTCTTTTACACCAAGAATAGCATATTAGATAATTTTACTAGAATTGCTTCAATTAGAAAATTTAACACTAACCCCACAGGTAAATCAGCTGCATTTTGTGTGAGGACATTGGGGTTTGAGAAGAAGTAGTTGAATTGAAGTAGAAAGAAAATATCTGAGAGGATCTGTGCTTCCTAGCTATTTCTGTTAGGATCTGGACCAAAGACAACACTAGAATTGTTTTTAGTCACATGTATTTGTTTCCCTAACTTCACTGTAAACCTCTGGAAGAGAGGTGTCAAGAAACTTGTTTTGATAACCTAAATCCAATAATGTACACATTAATACATGTTTCAATAAATAAAAATAAATTCATCATCTAATAAATAGAAATTGACTAAAAACTTGTTGAACTAGGGCAGAAGGTGACATTGAATTAAATAGATGTATCCTGAGGCTTTAACTCAGGTCCTTCAAGAACCTACCTTCTTTTTTCCATCCAGAATAATCTGAGGGATAAGTTTAGTTTTTGGAGTTAGTAAAATGAGATGAATATTTGGCTAATTATCTATTGAATAGCAAGAACTAACCATCATGTTCTTTTCTAATGGCTTGTCAGGTTACTCATACAAGGCCAAATGTGTGCTCCGCTGTACTCAAGTTACTCAGTCATATCCAACTCTTTGCGACACGATAGACTGTAGCCCGCCAGGCTCCTTTGTCCGTGGGGATTTTCCAGGCAAGAATACTGGAGTGAGTTGCTATGCCCTCCTCCAGTAGATCTTCCCAATCTGGGTCTCCTGCATTGCAGGCAGATTCTTTACTGTCTGAGACCACAAGTCCAAATACCTTTTAGTTATTTTTATAGACTATCACGTATCCTGTCATCCTTCTTAGGTTACATAGATATGGTGTGTGAGGCAAGTGTTAAAAAAAACTATTCATAATTAACTGACAGTTGATAACTGAAGCATTTGGAGCAATTACTGGGCAGAGTAGCACTTCATTTTGATATGCAAAGAGTAATTTGTAAATATGGAAAAAAGGCAAAACATATTTTTCATGTAGTTAACCTAAAGTTGCTTTCAAATTGATAAATGCTTCTGTCCAAACAAAAAACTAAACAAAAGCAACTGAAAATTTGCTTTGAAGTAAACAGGTGAACACAAGACAAAGCAGTTCCCCAAAGGCATTCTTATAGTACATGGTCATTATTTAACCCCTGACTGAAAATAAACAATGCTGACAGAGTTTACTGGGGAGCTATGATATATGAACAATGTCAATGCTGTAGGTGATAACCTATAGCTTGACAGCCTTATCTATAAACTTTGATAGATACATCACTTTGTCATTACCACTTTATTAACTTGCTTCTTTGATAGCAAAAGATAATCTTTGCACTGTCTAAAACAGCAATGCTTTACTGAGTGAAATATTTAGGAAGTTGTCAATGATGTTCAGTTTTTACTAAGGAACAATCTTTCAAACTTGGGTTCATGTTAAGGAGCTGTTTCACAATATGGGATGAAGTTCTTTACATATTAACAGCAAACAAGAAATTGTTTTGTCATATTAAATTATTTGTGCCAAAAAATCATGACAGCTTCCTTTATCAAAGTAGTACTTTGCTACAAAATATTGCTCTGATTGCCTAAATTAAACATTGTTGACTAATAAATTAATATTTTGGTCTTGTGAATTTTAATTGGCGAATAACAGCTGTTCCTAGTTGGAACTGACAACTTGCTTTCATAATAGTAATATCTTAATTTTAGACAACAAGATACCATGAAATTTTTATTTTAGTCCAGGATGTTATCTTGTTTCTGAGTTTGGCTTGGTGCAGTTTTATCTTAAAGTTCTTCCTCATTTACTCTCTCTTTTCCCCTCCATTCTTGGTATTGACTTTCAACTTTCTGCATCATATGAGAATACTTTTAATATTTCCCTCAAGTCTATAAAGGACAAAATATTGATTTCCTTCAAATTTATAAAATATAAAATGTTACTAGTGATTTGTACTCAACACAAAATTTAATATGCAGAAAATGTATGGCTCCCAGTGTACCTTGGTTCAAATCCAAAATGTCTAGCAGGAGAGAAATTAGAATATTTTCTCTAACCAGGAGGAAATAGTTAGTCAGAGGATATCTGAGAGAGTTAGTTACCCATCTAATACACTGAGAAACTCTATCAAAATATTTTCTATGTATAAGGAGATATTACTACTTCTATAAACTACCAGGTTTCTGAGGGGAAGAAAGAAAATGGGCTCATTAGTTTTATTCCTGTTTTAAAGATTCTCAGTCTCTTTCTGTTTATATTCCTGATTTGCAGTCAAACAATGTTTGCTGGTCCTTACTGAGAAGCTGGTGGGCCAAAATGGGAGTCATAACTGGGAAACGTAAAAGTTAAGCAAAATGTGGGAGATTGAAGGACATAGATTTAGGAATTTAGCAAGATTATATATACAGAAACCTCTTTCATTTTCTATTTTTTTTGTCCCTGAAATGAGATTCCACAGAGATATGAGATAAATGTGACTTTGTACTTATTTGATTAAGTAAATGGTCAGTTTAAGTTCTGAAGAGATTGAGTGGGTAGGGTGGGAGGAGTACAGCTCAGACTGTTGACTTGCAATAAGTGGATTCCAGTCACTTATCCTCTGGTTTTAGTATCTTCATTGCCTTAATTTGAGTATATATATGTATATATTAAATTATATATATATACAGTGTTTCTTGTTGAAGTTCACATGAGATATTTTCTAAATAGAAAAGTGTGTGTGAAGAAAAAAGTGTGTGTTTGTGTATAATCATTAACTATAAATGAGCTTTCTGTTGCTTAACAGACTTGGGTCACTTCAAATTGAATTTCTTTATAATAGTAGCAAAAAGATGCAGAAATATCGGTTCATTAGGAAGGTGGGAATGCAGAATTCTATTAAATATACTTAATTATTTAAAAGGCAACTTTCTCATGTTTGGCTTGTGCAATGTTAAGTGGGAATTTCAAGAATGTGTAGCTGGTGGGGAGTCTCAGAAAATTTTGTGGAACAATAACACCACTAACTAGTTGCTTTTGTAATTGAGCTCCTGATTCTTGGATTGAGGCAAACCAGCCATAATATCATACAGGTGATACCCATCTTCAAGGAGTTAACATCGCCTAATAGAAAGGGTATAGATTTTGACATCAGAGAAACGTTGATTCAAACCCATGTACTATTTCTTCTGGCTATTGTGAACTGGTGCAAAATTCTCACATTCTGTAAGCTCAGCTGCAAAGTGAAAATAATATTAACCAAAGGGTCATTGTGTGAAGATTGATACCTGACACATTTCAGTGCTCAATAAATGTCAATCTCACCTGCAATGAACATTCCTAGTTGTAGTTTTCCCATTGGCTTCAGTTCCTGACAGAGAAACAAAAACAGTTAGGTAATAATGCAGAGCAGCTAGTCAGTCATGGGGCTTTGCTTCTGTGATTTAGCAGTAAAGAATCTGCCTACCAATGCATGAGACACAGGTCCTATCCCTGGGTCAGGAAGATCCCATGGAGAAGGAAATGGCAACCCACTCTAGTATCCTTGCCTGGGAAATCCCATGGACAAAGGGGCCTGGTAGGCTACAGTCCCTGGGGATGCAAAGAGTCAGACATGACTTAGTGACTAAGCAACAACAAGAACTGGTCAGTCACAGTAACCCCAGTGCTAGGAAGCCATGCAAATAAACACGTGGTGGCAGAGCCATATGCCAGTTGAATAAGCAACTGCACTTTCTGTGTGTCTTTTATTACTTTTATTATGTTCTAGGTCCCTGAATAAGATATTTTTCTTTTGATCAGAAAAAAACATCTGTGATTACTTTATTGTCTTGTAATGCATAAATAATAAATTTTTGTGACAGACACAGACATGCACACTTTTTCTTTTCCTTACAGAATTATAAATTACTGTCTTTAGAGAGGGCTTCCTTTGGCTTCCCTCATAGCTCAGTTGGTAAAGAATTTGCCTGCAATGCAGGAGACCTTCGTTCAATTCCTGGATGGGGAAGATCCACTGGAGAAGGGATAGGCTACCCACTCCAGTATTCTTGGGCTTCCTTTGTGGCTCAGCTGGTAAAGAATCTGCCTGTAATGTGGGAGACCTGGGTTTGATCCCTGGGTTGGGAAGATTCCCTGGAGAAGGGAAAGGCTATTCACTCCAGTATTCTGGCCTGGAGAATTCCATGGACTATACGGTCCATGGGGTCACAAAGAGTCAGACACAACTGAGCGACTCTCACTTTCCTTAAAGTATTCCATGGAATTATGCCTTGTCTAATAAAATCCCAAGTACTGTACATGTATTTGTGCTCAAGCATTTTTCTTTTTGTAATAGAACACATTTACATGAACACAAACCAGAACCTGCCACACTTTCTCAGCAGCTTATTTTTATTCTATAATTGGGTTACAGAAAATTCACCCTCTGTCTAACCCTTAATTATATTCACATGCACCTAAACTGTATTGCTTAATGTCAGGAGTTAATAATAATAATATCTCTAATTTACATTAATGTAAAATTGAAAGAATACAAGAAATTATAAACGTTTAAAGTTATTTGCTTCATTAAGACACAAATTAATAAAGGTTTTGAATTTATGAATTCTGTCTCCTAGAGTCCAGTAATTTTGATTGTATTTTATTTGTTAACCATACAACACTTTGAATAGTTTTAAATAAGCTTAGCATATTGTATGCTGCCTTAACATTTTTAATGACTTTTTACATAATGAATCACATACAAAGAAAATATATAATATAAAAATATAAATAATTATGTAGGAGTTTTTAGGAACTGATGGTGGAAGCTAATTTTCAGCCACTTATAAAACCATAGAGTGAATGTTTCTCCTCTAAACTTTTCCTGTTCTATCCATTTATCATGCACCAAAGCACACAAAGCTTTATAATATACACTTGCACCCTGATTTTCAGTATAAGTAAATTGTAGATTATGAATGTAAGTTTTATGGTATATCCTTACAAAGCTTGAAGGATTCCCTGATAGCTCAGCTGGTAAAGAATCTTCCTGCAGGGTTGGAGACCTGGGTTCAATCCCTGGGTTGGGAAGATCCCCTGGAGAAGGGAAAATCTTCCTACTCCAGTATTCTGGCCACGAGAATTCCATGGACTGTATAGTCCATGGGGTCACAAAGAGTTGGACACGACTGAGCTGCTTTCACTTCACTCTAAAACTTGAAGATTAAAATATTTCATAAGTATATGAGCAGATGCTTTCATACACGTACCCAACAAGTATTTTTTAGAGTGCTTTCAACAGTTTACAATGGTGTAGTGCTTTGTAATTTAATAAGTTTGGCATAAGTTATCTCATGGATCTTTAAAGCAGCCCTAAGAGTTAGGTTAAGAGTCCTTTTAATGTGACAGATTAAGGATGCCAGAATTGTTAATGACTGAAAGAAGATTAAAACATAGTATTTGAGCAGTGCCCTAAAGAATGGGTGTAGATTAGGATTAAGGATATTCCAGGTGGAGGGAATTGCATAAGCAAGAGTGAAGTGATGAGAAAGCATAGAAATGCAGAACAATTCTGTTTGGCTAAAAAATGAAAAGGTTTTTGAGTGAAGACCTGGTAAAAGAATGTTCTTTGTCTTGTTAATCTCTTTAAAGATAAATCCAAATTCTTTTTTTTTTTCCAAATTCTTAACACAGAAATTTATTATTTTGAAAAGCTTAGTTAGTGGAAATTTTTCAGATTATTAATACTTATAACTAATTTCTAAATTAATTTTAAAACCCTTTTGCAGTATAAATGTATAGGTATCACCTTTCTTTGTGAAATCAACTTCTATTATAAACATAATTCAGGTTTTGGAATGCTGCTTAGCTTTTAGTTAGAGGGGAAAAAATCTTCACTTTGTTTATTCCAGAAGGTTGTTTAATTTTTAAATGCTTTTTAAAATTCTAACTTGAAATAAAATCTGCTTCATCACATAGGATAACATTTATAATACTTAAATTTTTATACCATTGACATTACAGCTATGTAAATAGCTTCATAGTTAAATAGAAAATGAGGTAAGCCTGCTGGGGAGGGTTGAGGCAATGGACCAGAAAGAATGAAGCTGAAAAATTTAAACTTGTGCCAATAATGTGTATGTAGGAGCTACAATGAAAATTGGAGGAAAAACTCTCACTGTGTAAGTATAGTTCATTGTTTGTTAGTATTTAAGGATATGACATCCTTACAATTAAGAGACTTTTTCTTAAGTTAGTGCAGTTATTACAGAACAGAAAAGAATTGACATATATAGTACTCATGGCAAAATGAGTCAAGTAAATATTCTAATAGGAAGGAATTTGCATATCCAAATTTCTTTTTGATAGTTGTTTTTTCCTTAAATCAATTCTGATAGGATAGTGTTAAAAGACAAATTTGTCTTTGGTTTGTTTTATATTATGATTTCATTATTTACCTTCTTTGGCTACAGTTTTCCTTCCTCTTCTGGAGGAAGTTGACAGAATAGCATTGCCGTATTTGGAATCTTTTGTGATATTTATGGGGGAAGGTTACCTCATAATTGATTGTTTCTCATACATGAAAATCACCCTTTTGAGTCTTGCTTTTGATGTTTCTTAAAAAGTTATTTTGTTTTAGCTCAGTCTATGTTATCTCATCTGGGCTGCCTCCTTTTCTTTGCTTTGGCCTAACCTAGTGTTCATCTGTATTCATGATGAGTCAAATGCTAAGTTACAAGTCTTCAGTGAACCATTATTACACTTGAATCATTATTTATTATACAGCCCTACTGTCCTTAAACAGTTCATGCATGCAACCTTCAGATATAACTTAATACACTTAAGAATGGCGTATAGTGGAAAAATAATCATAATGATCAGATTCATCATTTTTATCATACTAAGCAGTAAGCATGTATTTACCATCATTGCATGCAAGGTAGAAACTGTGCAGATTATCTAACCATCTTCCTGAAGGATTTTAAAATCGAAGGCAAATCTGATGTACATCAACAGTGAAAGTATATGGCAGGATGAAAACATTGAATAAAAATTCAAATAGTTAAAATGTATGCATTATGTACAGGAGAAGGCTAAATGTACTTTATGTGTGAAGATAGTAGATACATTCATTTGTAAGTAGAAAAAGATACACTTAATTTTGAGAGTTAATATGTTGATTGTAACTGGATACAGGAAGGTGGTGAGCTCTCCTTTAATCATTCTAGAATGTTTCAAGAAGGGGAAGGATTTTTAAGGGTTATTAGTAGGAATAGCAATGAAAAGATTTTGGAATCTTTGTAATCCTAGGAGGAGCTTTTCTTAGGCCTAGGTGGAGCCCTTAAAGGAGAGGAAAGAAATTTGCCATGCTCAACCTAAGTTGCATTTAGAGATATATATATAGGATTAAAAGATAAGCTTTACTTGGTGTAAAGTGTTCTGGTGAAGAACTATGAAGCACAAATTAAAGTGAGGTCATAACCTAGGATTGCTGCTAGGTCACTTCAGTCGTGTCTGACTCTGTTCGACCCATAGATGGCAGCCCACCAGGCTCCGCCGTCCCTGGGATTCTCCAGGCAAGAACACTGGAGTGGGTTGCCATTTATTAGGTAAGGTTTAAGGTATGGTATGATTCAGATAATAGGCTAGGATGATAGCTTTCCTGACATTAGCAAATAACTATACCTTGTGGTGTTAAAGGGGAAAGAACAATTCGGAAATTATACTATTTGGGATGAACAGGTGTAGGATCAAAACATATATTAGTGCAAAGGAATGCTTTTAATACTGAAACTACAGGCTTAGGAGACTGATATATTGGAAAAATTATGTAATGTTGTGATTTTAAAATAGCAAATATTTTAGCCATGGAATTGAATGGTGAACATGGAGCTCTTTTTTTCTTCTTCCCTATTTGGACTTGGTGTTTATATAAAATTAGCTAGACAAAAATATACTTATTAGAGTGTTAAAGTTTATGGTGTTGCTGAAGTTTTCATCTCTTTATGGGGATGACATTACTTATGTGCATGTATATGTGGGGTTTGTGCATGAACACACATACACCTTTGCAGGTTTCTTCCCCTACCCCATGTGTACCCTCTTTCTCCTTTAGGAGATACAGTTATTTCCTTAAAGTCTGACTTGCTTTCTCTTTCTACTTAAGAACAAATCTTACCAGTTCTGAGGGTTGCTTTGGCTATTTCGTCTGGGGTGTTTCTCTACAAATTTTTTTTTAAATCATCACAAGGAGTTCTTTTTCAAGCTATAATTACTTAAAGAAAAGCTTTTTGTAGCAGATTCATTATATAATTTTGTAATGTAATGTATTCTTAACTCTGAACAGCTTTGCTAAGTTTATAGTTATTAAATTTCCCCTCAGTTCTAGATACTTATCTGCAGAATTAAAATAAATTGTGCCTTTATTTCCCTCTCTACCTCCAGCTTTCTTTCAAACAGAGAAAGGCTAATTTCTTGTCATTTTGATTAAAATATTTCAATTAATTATGCTTATCAGGATGCTGACTTGTAGAACTAGCATTCTCAGTCTAAGCCTCATTGTTCAGTCTAACCCCAAAGAGACAAGATACATGATTTCCTCAAGGTATTTATGCATTTTGAATATTTTTGTTTGCTTTTATTTATAAAATAGGTAAAAACAAATGAAAAATAAGCATAAATATGTAAATAAGAAATTAAAGAAAGCATTTAATGAGAATAAATCCAATTTAGACCCTCTAGAAGAGCTGATTTTGCTTTTCAAAATATATTTCATTTAGAGTTCCTATCACCTGAAATACAGAAGCAGTATTAAATATTTAGAGTATATCCCTTTTTGTCAGTTTTCTTTTGTTATTTATTTTTTAAACTAATGCATTTTTAAATTGAAGGCTAATTGCTTTACAGAATTTTGTTGTTTTCTGTCAAACCTCAATATGAATCAGCCATAGGTATACATATGTCCCTTCCCTTATGAACCTCCCTCCCATCTCCTTCCCCATCCCACCCCTCTAGGTTGATACTGAGCCCCTGTTTACATTACCATATGTAAAATAGATAGCCAACTGGGAACTTGGTATTTCTTTTGCATGATGATTCCACTTATATCATTCAAAAGAATTCAATCCATATGATAGCAGCTCTTTGTTACATTTAATAACTTATAAGAATAATTTGCTTTTACCTTAACGAGTCTGCCATTTGTATTCAAAGACAGGCTGTGCTGTAGATTGAAGTCTAGGGTTGGTTGTATATTGAACATAGATCATACTTCTTTTTATTTTTTTTGGATCATACCTCTTAATTGGTTCATAAAGTATTGTCTTATGTTTGAGGGTGAGATGTAGGTTTCATATTTTTTTCAGAAATTACACTGGAAATTGGGCAAAATTGTCTATAAATTCAGGATTTGACACTCTGATCAATAAAAAATTGTTGAGGATTAGTTCTACCACTCCAAGGAAAGATTTTTGCTACTTTTTATTATCAGTGATTTATTCCTATGAAATAAATTTGATTTCAATATGTGATGAATTGTCTAAGGAAAGAAGTCCATTTTGGGACTACAAATGTTAGGAATGGCAGTTGTTCTGCAGTCTCTTGGAAGTATTTCCACAGATTTAGACTATGGGTGGCTTGATACTTGGAAATGCTGTAAACTTTAGGATTTTTTTTTGCTGAAGCTGAAGCTGATTTTAAATCCCTAAGAAAAATTTGTGTATAAAACAAAGTGTTCTTCTAGCCACAGTTGTCAAGAAATAATGGTAGATGTTTCAAATATAATTGAAAAGTCTTAAATATATAATCTGTAAGAAGCAAATATCATTAAATATTTACTAACTTGATTCAGGAAATGGAAATAGGTCAAGGATAGAGAAATTTGAGTTAAATGACCTTGTTAATAATATAAGGGATGTGGTGGTGGTTTACTGGTTTAGTTGTGTCTGACTCTTTGAGGCCCTATGGACTATAGCCCACCAGGCTCTTCTGTCCTTGGACTCCTCCAGGCAAGTATACTGGAGTGGGTTGGCATGCCATCCCAGGGATCTTCCCAACCCAGGAAGGGAACCTAGGTCTGCTGAATATAAGGGACATTTTTATGTATATATTTGGACTTAAGTTTCCTCTTTCTACTTCCAGAAAAGAACGGTTGGAGGTTTATTTTAGAAAGAAAAAGATTGATGTAATATAAGTATTTCTTTAACTACAGAAACTGACATTGAGATATTTTTAGGCTGAGTAATAGAAAGATTTGGAGGGTTCATAAAATCCCAGTTCTTCTAAATAGAAGTTTGTACATTATTTCAAAGTTAGAATACTATTTGTTTATTTCAAAAGTTCAATGAAATTTATACTAACTACAGTGAGATCGTTAAATTCAGAATATGCTAAAATTTTTCAGGAGGGATGAAATAGAACTATTAGCTACTATATTATACAATTTACAAATAACTAAGATAGTAGCATAAATATAGTGCAGACATATTGTATAAAATCTCAAATAAAAGCAGAAAATTTAAAGCTAAATAATAACCACTGAAACTGATGTTCTACAAATACTCTTCAAGAAATGTCAGTACAAAATTTTAAACAAAATAATGAAGATTATTATTACTAATAATCTTCAGATTGCTAATACACAGTATTAAATTTATAATTTATAGATGTGTATTTTCATAGTGTTACTGAGTGTAGTTGTTAAATTGCTGTTTGGCTTGTTATTTTTTTAAAGGCCACAACTGCTAATGCCTATTTGATTTTTGGTCTGCTTGAGATGAATGACTAATTATTATTTATGATATTATGAGTTTATGAGGTATTTTAATTCTGCAAATACAATTCCTGCAGCCAACTGAAAATATCTATTTATTAGAACTGGAAAATAGTCAAATGAGTGGCCCAGAGTGAAAGACTCTATCTTCTTTAGTGACACTATCTTCTTTAGTCATTTAAAAAACATTTTTGACATCTAAGTTAGTTGGTATAGAATTATCATTACAGATAAAAAATATGGTATATTCTTTATTTCCTTATTTACCTTTTTAAGTAAAAGATATCAAAATCTTTAATAATCTGAACTTGTCTCAAAATTCATTGTGAATGCTATGGAAGCAGGCACCTAGAATTATTTAATGTATTTTATAATTTTAAGATAATATTGAGTGGTAATTATCCCCTTTTATACAAATGAAAGATAAGTTGGAGATTTAAGAGCCAAATGTGTAGCAACTGAATCCATTAATTTAGGTCAGATCTAGCTTGCTTTTGATTGTACTTTTAGCACCTTGTATGGTGCATTGTATATACAGGCTGTAGAATATATAAATAAAGGCCAGATTAGGTTCTCTAAATTTGTCCTTTATAGAAGTCTAAATTTGTGGACTTGGGAAAATGCAAAGGAGACATTTATATTATTTTCTGATGAACTCAAAAATTGAGATGTTAACAAAGCTGTATGAATAGAGTAGATAATCTTTCTCTGTGAATTCACTTTCACTTGGCCCTATTACATTTTTTCTTTTTTCTGGTGAATGTTCCCCATATTTTCTATAAATTGTGTCCACTAAGATTCAAGTAGGCAAACTTTTATTTTGACTTGAGGAAAGAAAAAGACTTGGGGCTTTGAAATAAATGCTGATTTCAAATGTAACCTATAGGTTTTGGAGGATTACGTTTTACTTTGTAATACTGTACTAATGTAACTCAAAAGGGTACTCAGGGCTGGTGCACTGGGATGACTCAGAGAGATGGAATCAGGAGGGAGGTGGGAGGGGGGTTCTGGAAGGGGAACACATGTATACCCATGGTGGATTCATGTCAATGTATGGCAAAACCAACACGATAATGTAAAGAAAATAAATAAATAAATACAATTTAAAAAAAAGCTATCCATCTGTTCCAAGCAATAGCGATAAGATGCATGCTTTGAGTCACTTTATGTAATGTTAAAGTCTTATAAAATATGGCCTGGTTTTGCTACCTAGTAGCCTTAGCTGGTGTTCGTATTCACTGTCACAGCCTGTGTGCATGCCCCTTCTGTATGATTAACTTTGTTATGAGTGACTAAATGCTATTGTTCGATACATTATTGTTTTTGTTCTCTAGTTTTGAAGAGATCTCTAGTCTAGAGATCTCTTTAACAAAATTAGAATACCAAGGGAACTTTTCATGCAAAGATGGGCACAATAAAGGACAGAAATGGTATGGATCTAACAGAAGCAGAAGATATTAAGAAGAGGTGGCAAGAATACACAGAAGAACTGTACAAAAAAAGATCTTCACAGCCCAGATAATCATGATGATGTGATCACTCACCTGGAGCCAGACATCCTGGGATATGAAGTCAAGTGGGCCTTAGAAAGCATCACTATGAACAAAGCTAGTGGAGGTAATGGAATTCTAGTTAAGCTATTTCAAATCCTAAAAGATAATGCTGTGAAAGTGCTGTGCTCAATATACCAGCAAATTTGGAAAAATTAGCAGTGGCCACAGGATTGGAAAAGGTCAGTTTTCATTCCAGTCCCAAAGAAAGGCAATGCCAAAGGATGCTAAAGCTATTGCACAATTGCACTCATCTCATATACTAGTACAGAGAAGGCAATGGCACCCCACTCCAGTACTCTTGCCTGGAAAATCCCATGGATGGAGGAGCCTGGAAGGCTGCAGTCCATGGGGTTGCTAAGAGTCTGACACAACTGAGCGACTTCACTTTCACTTTTCACTTTCATGCATTAGAGAAGGAAATGGCAACCCACTCCAGTGTTCTTGCCTGGAGAGTCCCAGGGACGGGGGAGCCTGGTGGGCTGCCATCTGTGGGGTTGCACAGAGTCGGACACGACTGAAGCGACTTAGCAGAAGCAGCAACAGCACACGCTAGTAAAGTAATTCTCAAAATTCTCCAATTCAGGCTTCAACAGAACGTGAAACGTGAACTTTCAGATGTTGAAGCTGGATTTAGAAAAGGCAGAGGAACCAGAGATCAAATTGCCAACATCCACTGGATCGTCAAAAAAGCAAGAGAGGTCCAGAAAAACATCTACTTCTGCTTTGTTGACTATGCCAAAGCATTTGACTCTGTGAATCACAACAAATTCACATTGGAAAATTCTTCAAGAGATGGAAATACCAGACCCCCTCATCTGCCTCCTGGGAAATCTGTATGCAGGTCAAGAAGCAACATTTAGAACTGGACATGGAACAACAGACTGGTTCCAAATCAGGAAAGGAGTATGTCAAGGCTGTATATTTTCACCCTGCTTATTTAACTTATATGCAGAGTACATCATGAGAAATGCTGCCCTGGATGAAATACAAAATGGAATCAAGATTGTCGGGAGAAATACCAATAATCTCAGATATGCAGATGACACCACCCTTATGGCAGAAAGCAAAAGAGAACTGAAGAGCCTACTGATGAAAGTGAAAGAGGAGAGTGAAAAAACTGGCTTAAAACTCAACATTTAGAAAACTAAGATCATGGCATCTGGTCCCATTACTTCATGGCAAATAGAGGGGGAAATAGTGGAAACAGTGTCAGACTTTATTTTTGGGGGCTCCAAAATCACTGAAGATGATGACTGCAGCTATGAAATTAAAATATGTTTGCTCCTTGGAAGAAAAGTTATGACTAACCTTGACAGCATATTAAAAAGCAGAGACGTTACTTGGCCAACAAAGGTCCATCACATCAAAGCTATGGTTTTTCCAGTAGTCATGTATAGATGTGAGAGTTGTACTATAAAGAAAGCTGAGCACCAAAGAATTGATGCTTTTGAACTGTGATGTTGGAGAAGTCACTTGAGAGTCCCTTGGATTACAAGGAGATCAAACCAGTCTATCCTAAGGGAAATCAACCTTGAATATTCATTGGAAGCACTGATGCTGAAGCTGAAACTCCAATACTTTCACCACCTGATGTGAAGAACTGATTCATTGGAAAAGACCCTGATGCTAGGGAAGATTGAAGGTGGAAGGAGAAGGGAATGATGGAGGATGGGGTGGTTTGATGGCATCACTGACTCAATGGACATGAGTTTGAGTAAACTCTGGGAGTTTGTGATGGACAGAGAAGGCTGGCGTGATGCAGTTCATGGGGTTGCAAACAGACATGACTGAGTGACTAAACTGAAGTGATCTGTTTTTGTTCAGTTACTAAGTCATGTCTGACTCTTTCTCACCACGTGGACTGCTGAATGCCAGGCTGTCTTTCACTTCTGTCATAACTGTCTCCTGGAGTTTGCTGAAACTCTTCTCCATTTAGTTGGTGATGCCACACAACCATCTCATCCTCTGTCACCCCTTCTCCTGCCTTCAATCTTTTCCAACATCAGGGTCTTTTCCAGTGAGCTAACTCTTCACATCAGGTAGCCAAAGTATTGGAGCTTCAGCATCAGTCCTTCCAATGAGTATTCACTGTTGATTTCCTTTAGGATTGACTTGTTTGATCTTGCTGTTCAAAGAACTCTCAAGAGTCTTCTCCAACACCACCATTCAAAAGCATCAATTGTTTGGTGCTTAGCCTTCTTTATGGTCCAACTCTCACATCCATACATGACTACTGGAAAAACCATATTTTTAACTATACAGACTGGTGGGAAAGTAATGTCTCTGCTTTTAGTATGCCTTGAGATTGTCTAAATTTTCATATTCATTGAATATATTTCCTCTGCCTTTCTGGGCTTGAGAGTGAACAATTTGGACATAGCAATCATACATATTTATTTTTCATGGATTTATATTCCTTTAAGGAGAGACTAGAAGCTGCAGAAAGCAAAATTATATTTCTTTCTTGGTTTTTATAAGTTAAAAGTGTGTTGCCACCCTTTTGTAAATTTTGTGTGCCTGGGAAAATTGTGGTCTTTAGCATTTGTTGAAGAGCTGGTTTGGTGGTGCTGAATTTTTTCAGCTTTTTCTTGTCAGTAAACCTTTTGATTTCTCCTTCATATTTGAATGAGATCTTGCTGGGTATAGTAATCTGGGTTGTAGGTTTTTCTCTTTCATTACTTTAAGTATGTCCTGCCATTCCCTTCTGGTCTGAAGAGTTTCTGTTGAAAGATAAGCTGTATCATTATGGAAATCCCCTTGCATGTTATTTGTTTCTTTTCCCTTGTTGTTTTTAATATTTGCTTTTCGTGTTTGATATTTGTTAATTTGATTAATATATGTCTTGGGGTGTTTTGCCTTGGGTTTATCTTGCTTGGGACTCGCCATCTTTCTTTGACTTGGGTGGCTATTTCCTTCCGCATTTTAGGGATGTTTTCAACCATTATCTTCTTTTTTTTTTCTTTTTTTAAAAAATTTTCTTGACTTTATTTTGTTGGTTTTGCCATACATTGATATGAAATATTATCTTCTCAAGTGTTTTCTCATGGCCTTTCTTTTTGTGTTCTTCTGGAACTCCTATGATTCGAGTGTTGGGGCATTTGACGTTGTCCCAGAGGTCTCCTGAGGTTGTGCGCAGTTCTTTTCATTCTTTTTTCCTCTCTGCTTCATTTATTTCCACCATTCTATCTTCCACCTCACTTTTCCTCTCTTCTGCCTCAGTTATTCTACTGTTGGTTCCCTCTAGAGTGCTTTGGATCTCAGTTATTTCATTATTCCCTATTGATTGACTCTTTTTTATTTCTACTACGTCCTTATTAAACATTTCTTGCATCTTCTCAATCCTTGTCTCTAGTCTATTTATCTGTAACTCCATTTTGTTTTCAAAATTTTAGATCATCTTTACTATCATTATTCTGAATTCTTTTTCAGGTAGACTCCCTATCTCCTCCTCTTTTTTTTGGTTTGGTTGGCATTTATCATGTTCCCTTACCTGCTGAATATTTCTGTGCCTTTTCATTTTGTTTTGATTGCTGTGTTTGGGGTGGCTTTTTGATAGCTTTCGGTGAATGATATTGTATTCGTGATCTCCAAAGAAGAAGATTTAGCTTCAGGACCAGGTACCAGGCTTGATCACTTAAGAGCTTTTGTGTAAGAGAGTTTTATTAAAGTAAGACAAGGGATAGAGAAAGCTTCTGACATAGACATCAGCAGGTGGATGATGAGTGCCCCCCTTGCTAGTGTTAGCAAGGTAGTTATATACTTTAATTAGTTATTACAATAAATCGAAAGAATGTCTCAAGGTTGTAAATATTATTACTAGACCCACTCCCATAATTTACATTTTAAGATCACAGGATTAGCCAGAAGGTTTTCAGGAAGGAGAAACTGTCCTCAGTCAGGATTCATTGTTGTTATATAATCCCTAGTACAGAGTTTAAACTGAGTTGTTTGTTGTGTAATCATCAGTTCCAGGCTTACAGAAAAAAAAAATGTTTTATGTAAGACTAAGGAATGTAGAGAAAAAAAGATGTTTATCCTTTCCTCCTCCTTGAGAATTCCAGACCCCTGTCTTTCCTTGAGAGACCCCTTTCTCCTCCTCAGGGACCCCAGACTTCTTATCAATCTGCCTAGTAATTGACTCTCTAATTCCCCCCTTTTCTTTTAGGAGAGTTATGTTGCCAAGGGAAAGGGACATCATTTTCATTCCATAAGTACTTCCTGCTCTTGAAGGGCATAGTCCCTAAATTGTTGAGGCAACATGTTCTCCTAACCCTCATATTGAGGGTGTCTGACCCAGAAGCCCCAAGTAATAGTTGGAGGAGTTGTGGCACTCGTAGGAGCTAGGACAACCATTTGTAACTTAAAGCTTTCAGATGGTTAGAAACAAACCCCGTTTTAGGGCTATAGATGTAATGCAAAAGAGGCCATTAAACCAAGTTAAAAATTAATCAAAATTAAAAGTTACATTATGTCCATAGTTACATTATTCCTTCTTAGGATTGTTAGATGTCATCAGATCAAGAAGAGGCATCATATATGACTGTTGTTGGTAAAAGTATTCTCAGAGTTGAAGAAATTCCTTTCTTTGAAGTGGAGAAACCCACCATGGGAAGCCTTCAGTTGATGAGGAGGGGAGTGTTCCACAGACCCAGCAATTATGTCAGTTGTTGAATGTGGCATAGGAATGAGTCCAGGACAGGAAGGCACTGTCTTCAGGATCAAATGGAAGACTCAGGACTTTTGGAGTCAGCAGAAGCAAGCCCACCTATATTCTTAGGCCTATCTTAGTTCCTGGCTCAAACAGCTGCTTGCTTGACTCAAAGCGTGGGTCAGGAGTTAACCTCCTGGTAATGTCGGTTGAAAAGCTAAAAGCCTTAATTTTTAGGCTTCAGGATCTATGACAGTATCTGTGCACAAAAACAGTCTGTCATAGAGACAGTCCATTCTTTTGTGGGGGTCGGGGGGAAAGCAATTAGAGCCCTCATTAAAGCTATGGGTAGAACTGTAAACCAGCTGTCTTGTGTTCCCTGAGCTAGCTTACACATATGTCTCTTAATAATGTCATTAGCCTTTTCTACCTTTCCTGAAGATTGGGGTCTCCAGGAATAGTGTAAGTGATATTCTATTCCTAGAGCTTTGGACACCCCTTGAGTTATAGCAGCTATAAGTGCAGAGCCATTGTTGCTCTGGAGGCTCTGTGGCAGCCCAAACCTGGGAATAATTTCATGGATTAAAATTTTACAACTTCCTTAGCCTGTTCACTATGGCAGGGAAAGGCCTCAATCTGTCCAGTAAGTGTTTACCCAGACCTGTAAGCAAGAAAATCCGTTTGTTTTTGGCATATGAGTAAAAGGAACCGCAGCCTCATTTATTATTCATAAATCTTGAACTAGTCTCCATTTATCATTTAACTTTTTCACACCCAATATTGGAGTGTTGCATGGACTATTACAGGCAGTTAATAGCCCCTGCTCCTTTAAATTTTCATTTATAGATTTTAACCCTTCCTTAATACCTCAGACTTTAATGGATACTGCTTTTGATGTGAAAATAGGTGAGGGTCATTGAGCTTGATAACGACAAGAACAACATTTTGTGCTTGACCCACATTTTTTTAATCAGCCCACACTCTTGGATTTACACTTTGTTCCATTAAAAAGAGCTGGTTCCATATTCATGAAAACAGAGGCCTGGACCTTGTTTAGTATATCCCTGCCCAGAAAGGGTAAGGGAGACTCTGGCATAATTAGAAATGCATGAGAAAACAGCACAGAATCCCTGTTTCCACTTAAAGGGTGACTGATGTAATAATGTTTGGCTCGTTGGGACAGTCCCATTACTGTAGTGGATTGGGAGAAAAGCGGACCAGGGGCTTCAGTGAGCTCGGAGAAAGTTGCCCCAGTGTCTAAAGAAACTCAACTGATTGGCCCTCCACAGTTATTAATATCTGGGGTTCCTCAGGTGTAATTAGGATGGGAGCTTGTGTGGGGACTCCCAGGCACCTTCAGTCCAGATTGACTTGGGAGTCTGATCCCTGGGGCCCACACCTCATAGGGCAGTCTCTTCTCCAGTGTGGTCCTTTGCAGACCGGACCTGGAGCCAGGTTTGGCTTAGATGCCTGAGGGCAATCCCACTTGAGATGCCCCTCCTTTCCACAGTAGTAAAAAGGCCACCCCTTTTCACCTAGGTCCATCTGGGCATTTTTCTCTGGCTGTTTCAGAGCAGGTCTAATAGCCATTATTGGGGCTTCAGTCTTTTGCCTGTTCCTTTTTTGCTTCGATTTTTCCTCCTCATATCCTCTACCTTAATGTACTGTCTGAGCCAGCTGCAACAGTTTTCCTAAAGACTAATTTGGTCCAAATGCCTGTTTTTGTCACTTACAGCAGATATCTGGAGGCGACTGAGAAATCATCTTTTAAGATCATTTCTCCCTCTGTACTTTCAAGATCAACATCAGTAAACTTGTGGAGAGCCTCCCATAGTCTGTCTAGGAATTTACCAGGAGTTTCCTTCTCTCCCTGTTCTATGGCAGCCAACTTAGCATAGTTTAAAGTCTTAGCATGTGCTTGCTTAAGTCCTATAAGAATACATCCAGCAAAGTGGGTCTGTTATGGGAACCGTTTGGCTCCTAGTAGGAAGGAGGACTAGTTCATGTTCCCTCTTTCCCCTTGTCTCATGTTCAAGCCATTCATCTCCAAAAGTAGGAGCTTCCCCCAGAACTTGGGTTTTTGAATCAGGAGTCAGCATCTATTCCAAGACATACATTACATCTTTTCAAGTAAGGTCGTAAAGTAAAGTTAGTCCCATAAAGGCTTCTATGTACTTTTCTGGATTCTCTAGATAGTCTTGACCCCAATTGGTACTGTTTGAATTTCTACCAAAACTGAGGCAACCCCTCCTGGAAGGGTGCCCTAATGCTCAACCCGTTCAGTTGGGACTCCCAGATACAGAAGCAAAATAGAGGACAGGAGGGAGCTGAAGGTTCCACATCCAAACCTGCACCCTTAGGACATAAATCTGGCATTTCTTGCAGAGAGATAAAGATCAACACATAAAGCACTTTTACCCATTTCTCTTGTTTTCTACAGAACAGACTTGTTTTAAATTCTGGGTACTGAACTTGTCCCAGTTTTTTAAGTACATTTTAAAGATGTGATTCTGGAACTGCTATCTCCCATCTGTAAGAGAGAAAAAAGCGGCATCCATAGCCATGGCTTTTTTTTCACCAGAAACATCTTTCCCTGCTCTAGATAGGGGTGTAGACAGACTCTCCACGAAAGCTTTCCTTCCCTGGTTGGGCTTAGTCTGTCCCTTACCGACGCAGGTGCCTTACTCGTACCTCCAAGTTCTACCACTGAGTTGGGGTGGATATGCACCAGGGGTAGACCTAATGGCATCTCAGATTGATTTAGTTCCATACCACCAAGACCTTTGTTTGATTTGCCAGAGTAGTTTCCCAGAATATTTCCCAACCTAGGACTACTAGCTTACATGTGCCTGTGCCCATTTCTGAGTACAGTACTGACCACAGTAGAAGCAGTGAGTCATAAAGGGATGAACAACAACCAAGATGTCCCTTCTGTAAGTATCACCACACCAGTATAGCAAAGGAGGTCGTGGAGGGTTGGCCAGCGAGGAAAAAGTGATTTTTTTTGTCCTTTAGCTACTAGGACCAGTCCTTCCAGTTTGGTCCACAGACTTTGTGCATTTCTGGCCACTCCCCTAGCAGAGATCTTGGGTGTCCCTTGGCCTTGGCAGGTTGGTATAAACCACCAACTAGGCCCCCCTTTTGGGGGCTGCCTTCAGTCATTATGAGGCACCACAAAACTGCAGAGCAGGACTCATCACTTGCTTCGTGCAGGGCATGTCATTTTGTCACACAAGCACACCAAAGTAAAGAAGAAAATGTGCATACTGAGAAAGCAGAGAGGCTAGAGCTCTGAGTGTTCTTACCTTGTACTAAAGATCCCGGAAGAGCCCCCAAGATGATAGCTTATGGTGAATGATGTTGGATTCATGATCTCTGAAGAAGATTTAGCTTTAGGACCAGGGACCAGGCTTGATGGCTCAAGAGATTTTGTGTAGCAGTTTTATTAAAGTAAGAAAAGGGATAGAGAAAGCTTCTAACATAGACATCAGAAGGGGGACAGACATTGCCCCCCTTATTAGTGTTAGCAAGGTAGTTATATACTTTAATTAGTTATTACAATAAATCAAAAAATGTCTCAAGGTTGTAAAGCTCTTTCTAGACCCATTCCCATAATTTATGTTTTAAGATAACAGGATTAGCCAGAAGGCTTTTAAGAAGGAGAAACTGTCCTCAATCAGGATTCATTGTTGTTATATAATCCCTAGTACAGAGTTTAAACTGAGTTGTTTGTTTTGTAATCATCAGTTCCAGGCTTAAAGAAAAAAAATGTTTCATGTGACTAAGGAATGTAGAGGGGAAAAAAGTGTTTTTCCTTTCCTCCTCCTTGTGAATTCCAGACCCCTATCTCCCCTTCAAGAGCCCAGATCCCTTTCTTATCCTTTGGGACCCCAGACTTCTTATCAATCTGCCTAGGAATTGACTCACTTTTTGTAAGCTGGAAGTCTGTAGTTCCTCTTTATTGTGGAGGTTGCTCCCTCTGGGTGGGGTTGGACTAGTGGCTTGTTTCCTGGTTAGTGAAGCTTGTGTCTGTGTTCTGGTGGGTAGAGCTGGATCTCTTCTCTCTGAAGAGCAACGAAAATGTCCAGTAGTGAGTTTTGGGGTGTCTGTGGGTGTGGCATGACTTTGGGCAGCTTGTATTTTAATGCTCAGGGCTATGCTCCTGAGTTGCTGAAGAATTAGCATGGTATGTCTTGCTTTGGAACTTGACTCTTCGGTGGAGCTTGGTTTCAGTGTAGGTATGGAGGCTTTTGGATGAGCTCTTTTTGATTAATCTTCCCTGGAATCAGGAGTTTTCTGGTGTTCTCAAGTTTTGGATTTAATCCTCCTGCCTCTGGCTTTCAGTCTTATTCTTACAGTAACCTCAAGACTTCTCCATCCATACAGCACAGATGATAAAATATCTAGGTTAATGGTGAAAAAATTCTCCACAATGAGGGACACCCAGAGAGGTTCACAGAGTTACATGGAGAAGAGAAGAGGGAGGAGGGAGATAGAGGTGACCAGGAGGAGAAGAGGGGGAGTCAAAAGGAGAGAGTCCAATCTAGCCTATAATCAGTTCCCTAAGTGTTCTCCACAGCCCGGAACACCCAGAGAAATTTGTAGAGTTAAGTTGAAAAGAAAATGTGAAGGGAGGAGATAGAAGTGACCTGGGGGAGTAAAGGGAGAGTCAAAAGAGGAAAGAGCAATAATGCCAGTAATCACACCCCTAAATGAAAATAGATAACTGAAGATTAGATTCTTAAAGGTACAAAATTGATAACAAATACCAAAAAGCAAAGATTAAAAATCTAGTTTAGGGGTTAGACTCTGAAAAATACAATATTAAAAATACAAAACGAAATCAACCACAAAATTTATAAAATGTATATGAAATTTGCTTTAAAATAGGGACTTTTTTGCAAGATAATAGTATATCATAAAAATGAAAATTAAAGGACTAATAAGGAACTTAAAAAATTAAGAGAAAATGATAATAGTAAAAATATATCTAGGAATTTCTCTGGAGCTGTTGAGGGCAGTGTGGGGTCAGTTCAGTTTCAGATAGTTCCTTGTTCCAGCTTATACTTCTTCTCAAGGCCTATAGGCCCCTTCCAATGCTTAATCAATGTTAACTACAGGGTTTTAATCTGTTGCACCTGTCACTTCCAGAGCAGTTTCCTCTTCATTGTTTATCTTGGCTTCATCTGTTTGGAAGTCTCTTTAGTGTCTAATTTCCACCCTGACACAAGCTGGCGAAGGTGTTCACATATTTAGGCTCACTTATTCAGTTGTGTTGTCAGGAGGGAGGAACACTGCAAACAAATATCACTGGCGTGTGTGGGGAGTGCTCACAGTGTATGGGCCACACTGTGTTTGCCTCAGCTCACGGCACGTGTGCTTTCCCGGTCTACACTGCTCAGGCTCCAGGTTGCTCTGCAGGGGTACTGTCCAAAGCAGACCCTGAGTTTCATGCACTTCCCAGGTCTAAGCTGCTCAGGTTCAAGTTCTCGGGTACTCTGCAAGGGCACAGACTCAGGAGTGCATTTTGTGCCCTTCCAAGGTCTGAGGAGCTAAGGCCACCAGGTGCTTGGTGAGCACACTGTCCCAGGTGGGCTATGCATCTTAATCACCTCCCTAGTCCCGGCCCCTCAGTTTCCCTGGGGCTCCTGAAGAGCACTGTCTCAGGTGTACCTTGTGTCTCCTCTGGGGAGATGATCTCAGGCTGTGACCCTCCTGGCTGATGTCAACTGTCCAGGATCCCAGGAAGACTTGGTTAGCAACTCAGCGCCTGCTTACAGTTTGGTGGAGAATGCAGATCTCTGGAGTCGAGGTTGCCCCTTGCCTTCTGGCTCTGGCTGTTGCATGCCTGCCTCTCTGCCTCCAGTGGCATGGGAGGGGCCTGTATGCAGCTGGCTAGTTCTCCTTTGGTATTTGCTCAATCCTTTGTTCTGTGAGCAGGTCAGGCTGTTCCTTAGGTTAGAGTCTTCTGTGGGAAATTTTTTTTCTTCCCTCCCCCACCTCTCTGGCTGACTTCCCTGGTAGCTCAGAGGGTAAAGCATCTGCCTACAATGAGGGAGACCTGGGTTCAATCCCTAGGTTGGGAATATCCTCTGAAGAAGGAAATGGCAACCCACTCCAGTACTCTTGCCTGGAAAATGCCATAGACGGAGGAGCATGGTAGGCTTTAGTCCATGGGGTTGCAAAGAGTCAGACAGGACTGAGGACTTCACTTTCACTTTCTTACATCCCACAGTTTGGGTTGCTATCTCAAGTTAGCTCCCTCAGATTGTCCTCAGGGCATTCAGGCCTGGTCCTTACCCTAAGCATGCAACCTGTGCCTCCCTGTCTAGCCTCCATTTGCTGGTGGCGCATGAGAGTGTCTGGGCTACTTCTCTGCTGGGAATTGCGGTTAGGCATGTTTTCGGTGGGATTTTTTTTCTCCTGGTTATGTTGCCCTCTGAGATTCCAAAACTCCCCACAGACCTGCTAGTGAGTGGGTTTCCTGATATTTGGAAATTGTTCCTCTTTCACGACTCCCTTCCCAGGATGGGTCTCCATTCCTAACTCTTTTGTCTGTCTTTTTGTCTTTTGGGGACTTCTCTATTAGCTCAGTTGGTAAAGGCTCTGCCTGCAATGCAGGAGACCCGGGTTCAATCCCTGGGTTAGGAAGATTCCCTGGAGAAAGGAATGGCAACCCACTCCAGTACTCTTGCCTGGAGAATTCCATGGACAGAGGACTTGCCAGGCTACAGTCCATGGGATCCCAAAGAGTCAGACACGACTGTGAGACTAACTTTCCTTTCCTTCCTTTCCTTGTTCTACCTCTTTTCAAAGAGAATGGGCTGCCTTTCTGGGTGCCTGGTGTCCTACACCCGTGTTCAGAAGTTGTTTTGTGGAAGTTTCTCAGCATTCAAATTATCTTTTGATGAATTTGTTGGGGAGAAAATGGTCTCCCTGTTCTACCCCTCCACCATCTTGGGACCATCCAGGACTTCTGATAGTGATGATGCGGTCATAAAACAATACAGCATTTTAGTTTTCAATGAATATTCAGTCTGCATGAATAAGATATGCTTATAATGGATTTTAGAAGTTGGTTTCATGTACAAGTCTGTACCAAAGAATTTGTAAGAGTCAGATATAGTATAATTGGACAAATTTTATAATTTTCCATAGATGAAGGGTTAAGCATTGTGAGGCAAAATTTACTGTACAGAGAATTACTTATCATGTAAGGGCTTAAACTATTTTAAAATATAAGAAATGAGGGACAGTTTAATCATAAGTAATTGCTTTCAAATCATGTAAACATTCCAAATATAAACATTTTTTTTCACATCAGGCATGAAAATAACATGCTATTTTGTTCTTTATTTGTTTTATAATACATGTTTTGCCCTGTAAAACTTGTTTCCATAAGAAGCTAACACTGTGGATCAGAGGAGATATTTACAGAAGCTGTATAAACTCTTAAAGACCATTAAAAGGCATCTGGATGCTTCTCAAAAATTTACTGAAAAATTAATTGTACTTTTTGCAAGAGTTTTAGCTGTTTCTTTAAAATGTTTTCTGAAACAAAAGGGTCCCCAAGAAAAAAAGGAAATTGTCTTCCAAGGAGGAGCCACTCAGCAGTGGACCTGAAGAGGCAGCTGCCAGCAAGAGCAGTGGCTCCAAGAAAAAGAAAAAGCTCTGAAAGCTATCCCAGGAAAGTTAGAATGGACATCTTCCTAGTGGGGCATAACTTACAGAAGTATTCCCCATCCCATCCCCTAGACCCAATAAAAATAAAAACAAATTCACAAGAAAAAAAAATAAAATGTTTTCTGAGAGAGTCCTTTTATTTATTTAAAATCAACCTTTGAGCACTCAGTGTGTACCTGACCCCATTTATGAGTATTCAAACGTATTTCACTAACTCTAAGTTTGTGTGACAAACTAATATAGGATGCAAATATGTTACACTGAACTTCAACTTAGCAACCTTAACTTGTAAATATTAAAGATAATTAAAATGCCATGTTCCATTATTTGTAGTTTCTACTTTCATAGATAATGCTTAGTTTTACTTGGAATAATAACCTCTTAAATTTCAGTTTACCAAAGCTAATTATTAAAATTGCAATAGTTTTATAATGAAAATAACTCATACAAGATAGTAAGGGTACAGATATGGTGCTATTAAATAGAGTGCTTATTTAGCTTTTTCTGTTTCGAAAGTTAAGTTCTCTTACTCAAAATTCTTCTGATAAAATAAAAATACCATGAACAGGATAGTGAATGTCATTTTCTATATAGGAGCATAATAATAAGCTGCCTTTGTATTATATTAATAATGCCCTTATTACTTACTTTTTAACTACTATAAAATTGTCCATGTTCAGTCGCTCAGTTGTGCCCGACTCTTTTGTGACCCCATGAACTTTAGCCTGGCAGGCTCCACTGTCCATGGAATTTTCCAGGCAAGAATACTGGAGTGGGTTGCCATTTCCTACTCCAGGGGATCTTCCTGACCTAGGGATAGAACCTGCTTCTACTATACTGGCAGGCATATTCTTTACTACTGTGACACCTGGGAAGCATAAAATTACCCAGTGATTCTCAAAATGTATTTATACTAGTGAAATGCCAAGTCAAGACTTAATTTGAAAATAAAGTTTGCTCCTCCTTCAACCTTAACAACTCAGAAACTTCTCCCTTGATTTCATAATAAGTGAAGAGCTGGTTACTTAAGAATAAGAGAACCAAAATCTGAAAACAGTCTACCCTCACATGAGTAAAACATGTTAGGGATCATTGTGGTTTCATAAAGAAAGAAGCTTAAGAGAAAGATATTTTGACACTAAAATGTGCAAGAAAAATTTAGTAACTTATCAGAGAAGAGTGTAGCCTTTGAAATAGAAAAATATTTTTTACATATTATGTCTGTATATGATATTATCTTATTATTTTAAGATTCAGTTCAGTTGAGTAGATCAGTCGTTTCTGACTCTTTGCAACCACATGGACTGCAGTATGCCAGGTTTCTCTGTCCATCACCAACTCCAGGAGTTTACTCAAACTCATGTCCATTGAGTCAGTGATGCCATCCAACCATCTCATCCTCTGTCGTCCCCTTCTCCTCCCTCCCTCAACTTTTCTCAGCATCAGGGTCTTTTCAAATGAGTCAATTCTTTGCATCAGGTGGCCAGATATTGGAGTTTCAGCTTCAGCATCATTCCTTCCAAAGAATATTCAGGACTGATTTCCTTTAGGATGGACTGGCTGGATCTCCTTGCTGTCCAAGGGTTTTGCAAGACTCTTCTCCAACACCACAGTTTAAAAGCATTAGTTCTTCAGCACTCAGCTTTCTTTATAGTCCAACTCTCACGTCCATACATGACTACTGGAAAAACCATAGCTTTGACCAGACGGACTTTATTGGCAAAGTAATGTCTCTGTTTTTTAATATGATTAGTAAATTTCAAACTGCTGTATGTAAATGAGGGGCTTCCCTGATAGCTCAGTTGGTAAAGAATCCGCCTCCAGTGCAGGAGACCCTGGTTTGATTACTTGGTCAGGAAGATTCTCTGAAGAAGGGAAAGGCTACTCACTCCAGTATTCTGACCTGGAGAATTTCATGGGCTGTATAGTCCATCAGGTCGCAAAAAGTCAGACAGGACTGAGTGACTTTCACTTTCATGTGTAAATGGATTATGAATGCTGTGTTTCAAACGTGTACTGTCTCTGGGCTTTTGTTTTTTAAAGTATGCTTAGTGTACTTCAACCAATTACAGATTTGAGTTCTGTTATAGTAGAGCTTATTTTTAAAACACATATTTGATAACACAACAGGTCTATACTCATCTTTAGAAACATAACCAGTAAATGCCTTAATATTTAATAAATCATATGCATTTAACATATGTAAAATATTGTAAAAAGCATTTATACTTTTTATTTCTAGCATATATAGTTTACCATCTTAAATATAAGCATCTGAAATTTTTAGACTATAAATTATTCTTTATCAGATTATATCCTTGTTTTGTAGGCAACAAAATTAAATTATCTGAAAGCCTTAAAATTTTTCCTGAGAATTGATAGAAAAGGAAATATCTCAGCAATTATATCATTAGGCAAGGAAACTTACATGACAGTCTAGAATGGTGCCACAATTTGGAATTATATTCCAAATAGTATTGATACTTCTCAACAAATTCACATGTAAAATGAAAAAAAAACGATATCTATGATGTTAACATCTTTATTGCCTACTCTGCTGTCACAATGAGATATATAATTGCAGACATTATTGTAACATGGCTTCATTATTGCTTGCCTGCTAGAGGCTGAGTGACTTCACAAGTCCAAGTCAAAGTAACCTGTTTTTAATTTCATGAAAAAACAAACAACAAAACTAGCCAGGTGCCAAAGGCAGCTGCTAGCTTAAAATTCAATTAAATGGTTGCATATTGTAATTATTCATGCTAAAAAAATCTGTGAATTTCATTGTAACCCTTTTTCACTTGGATGCTTCAATAATGTGTGAGGAATAATTTGTGTCATTTTTGTCATCATATAGCATACAATTCAGAATACAAGTATTCAGGTGTTTGAGGGAAACACTTGTTTGCATGAATGGTTTAAGGATTCATATTTATTTAATTATTCTTTAGTGGATACATTTTGAATGCTGTTAACTTATATGTAATGTTTCTTAAAATGGGATCAATGCACAACCATTGAATCTAAGGAGCATTGAATTGGGATGGTTCTTTCTCCCTTCCCACCTCCTATGTTTGGAAAAGGAATGTTATGCAAATAAAAGTATGGGGGAGAAGGGCTTTTATTTTTTTCTTTCTGTATTTATTGCTAGAAAACCTTAGTGGTATGTTAGAAGTGATATTACCCTTCAGAAAAGGGGTAATGCATCTTTAAAAACTAAACTACATCTTCTTTACTTTTATCAAATTCTCTATAAATCTTTCATGACAGTTTATTTAACAAAGTGTCATTGAAACTGTATAGATGATTGATGTGACCCATGTAAGATCAACATGAAATGTTTGTAAATGTCAGCAAAATGTAACCATCTAAAAACATATAAGGATGGAGTTTCTGTGAAAGTGAAAAACAAACAGAAAAATGTTTATCTTATTTTTTACTTTCTGGTATGTGATTACAAATTCATAGAGGAAATATTGTATTTGATTTTCCTTGGAGTTCATGTCATCATAGGTCTAATTTACTTTTGACATTTACCCTTTCAAAGCTGTGGTCTCTTATTTATTGGATAAGTTTTCTCTTTCACATATGGAAAAATAATATAGACTCAGAACTTCTTGGCAAAAAGGTAATTATTTTCGAAAGTATTTGTAAGATCTTGACCAAAAACCATTATGTACAAATTATGGAACGTTATCCATATAGGAATGTCATTGAAGGATTCCCTTATCTATATATAGAGAAGAAAGCATTGTTGATTTTGCATTTAATTGAAAACATTTGTGATATTAAAAACAAATGTAATAAGATAGTGATAAAAGGGAAGGAAAATAACATATTAAACTATAAATATGTAATGGTACTTCAGTAGCTCAATCTGACTTGAATAGTTTCTTTACATTTCTCTTATATATATTTTTGTATAAAACAAACATTATCCTTGATCGTGGTTTAGTCACTAAATTGTGTCTGACTCTTGCAGCCCCATGGATGGTAGCCTGTCAGGCTCCTTTGTCCATGGGATTCTACAGGCAAGAATACTTAGAATACAGTAAATTCTTTTCTTGGGAATGATGTTTTGGTTGTTTTATTTTTGCATTATATTGACATGAAAGCAGAATGAATAGAGTGAAATTAATTAAGATGATGAGTGGGAAAAAATGGTAGAGAATACAAAACTAAAATTTCAAAATCAGTTGGCATCATTAGATTTTACCATTCAAATGAGAGCATTTTTGCAGGAAAGGGATTGTACATGTATTGTTCACCTAATTAATACATTCTTTGCTCCTTTTTGCAAATTCATAATTTCCTTCATAGTAACATGAAGAATTGCAAAATGCCTATTCATTGTTATAAGTTGTTACGATAATACTTGTGAATTATTTTGTATATATGTATTTATATGATCTTTTATATTTTTGTATTTATACATTTGTAACTTTTGTATATATGTACTTATACATTTATAATTTATACATTATGCATATATATGGGGCTTCCCCCTTGGCTCAGTGGTAAAGAATCTGCCTGCAATGCAGAAGATGCATATTTGATACCTGGGTTGGGAAAATTTCCCTGGCAAAAGGCATGGCAACCCACTCCATTATTCTTGCCTGGAGAATCCCATGGACAGAGGAGCCTGGTGAGCTATAGTCCATAGGGTTGCAGAGTCAAACACGACTGAATAAACTGAGCATGCATACATATATATACATATATACTTGCATAGTATATTTTTAATGGAATACGGATGTCTTGCTCATTCTGTAGAGCTGGCAGGAAATGCTATTCTTGGTGATGTTACAGCAAAACCATAACAGAAAAACAACTACTTGAAATCCTCAGTCAAGCAAAATTCTCTGGTGAGTTGTACTTAACTTTGAGAAGAATATATAGTAAGATAAGGCAATTCAAGAAGTATCTTGGGATCAATTGTTGTTGTTGTCCAGTTGCTAAGTTGTGTCCGACTCTTTGCAACCCCATGGACTGTAGCCTGTCAGGCTTCTCTGTCCTTCATTGTCTCCAGGAGTTTGCTCAAACTCATGTTCATTGAGACAGTAATGCTATCCAACCATCTCATCCACTGTCTCTCCCTTTTCCTCCTGCTCTCAGTCTTTCCTAGCATCAGGGTTTTTTCCAATGAGTCAGCTCTTCGCATCAGGTGGCCAAAGTATTGGAGCTTCAGCTTCAACATCAGTTCTTCCAATGAATATTCATTGTTGATTTCCTTTAGGATTGACTGATTTGACCTCCTTGAAGTCCAAGGGACTCTCAAGTGTGTTCTTCAGCACCACAATTCAAAAGCATCACTTCTTTGGCGCTTAGCCTTCTTTATGGTCCAACTCTCACATCCATTCATGACTACTGGAAAAACCATAGCTTTGACTAGATGGACCTTTGTTGGCAAAATGATGCTTCTGCTTTTTAATATGCTGTCTCTGTTTATTATTGCTTTTCTTCCAATGGCTGAAGTCACTGTCTGCAGTGATTTTGGAGCCCAAGAAAATAAAATCTGTTACTGTTCCCACTTTCCCCTATCTATTTGCCATGAAGTGATGGGACCAGATGCCATTATCTTACCTTTTTGAATGTTGAGGTTTAGGCTAGCTTTTCATTTCAACTTTGTTTTCTCTCTGCATTGCTATTATGGCACAATGGTTGGTTACATTCACAATGATAACACTATGTTATAGCAAGATCTCTGGTCATCTGAAAAATATTCCACTTTATTTATAAACTTGTATTTCCAAAAGTAGAAATTTTTTCGAACATATCTCTAAAGATATTAAACTATAGATCTTTAAACATTCTTTCAATAAGCATTTTGAGCAGATTTAGCAAAGTTCTATGATGTGCTAACTATGATATTACATTCCCTGAACAGTTCTGCTAATTGTTATACTTTGAAAAACATGTTGACTATTGTTAAGTGTATATATGTGTATAATTCTATTTTCATATATATGATAATATTCAAAGAACTATACTAGGCATTATAGGAGTATATGAAGGCACTTATTTTTCCTGCCTGTCCCTTGATGAATCTTGTAGGAGAAATAATTCATATATTTCTGTATTAATTACTTAAGTAAAAGGTAAGAAGTATAACTGCTTAAGACAGATATAGAAAAAGATAGAAAATAGCAGGTAAAGAAGTTTTAGAATGATGAACAGCTTTTAGCTGCTAAGAATAGAAAGGCTTACAATGAATAAAAATGACCAAAAGTCAGTGTCATTAAGACAAGAAATATATATTATTAATTACGAAAAGAATAGAGCTGAACTCAGAATTAAACTTTTTCTTGACTCCTAAATTTCTAAAAATCACAATTGAAAGCTAAACAATTTTTATAAATTTACATTGCTGCTTTTCTCTGTAAGAAAATATATGGATAGTTTTTCTCAGGGATCTTCCATGGCAATATTTGATTTTTTACTCTAGTGGAAATATAAAACTTGAAATATAGTACAACTTTAAATTCAGAGAAAGAGAGATAAATTACAAAATATTTGATAGTGTCTTAAAGTTTAACTAAAGTCAAAGTGTACAAATGGGAATTTTTGGTATATTTGGAACTCTTCTGTACTTTCAAGGTATGGACAGAGATTTGCATGGATGCCCATGTCCAGAAAAGAGGTGATCTATATTTGCCTCCTTTGGAAGCTCTGTGTCTTGCTACTGTAAGGGATGCTTTCATATTCCTAGCAGCTCCATTTTGAGAGGAGCCTATGGTGTCCATCAGATCATGCTTAAATGATTAGAGTACCCAAGATTATGGCTTTGAATTTGTGATATTCTTGACTAGCAGAAGACACATCTACATTCCATAGATTAGGACAGATATCTGTAGGTTCTTTGAAGTAAGAGGCATCAGAGCCAATAAAACTGGCCATAACTTTGAGTATACAGAAGAGATGTGTACATGATGTTGTAGGATATCACTTTGATGTCTTAAGTCTTCTGTGCCCTGACTTGATTCCTACTAGCTTTAAAAAGGTAGTTTAGAGTATTTGTTACTTCAGAAAGAATTACTTACTGATAATCTTAATACATAGAAGGTCTGCTTTAATATATTCATTTTCAATACTTTTTTCAGAATGAATGATCTGAAGAGCTTTGCAGTTGGGACTCTCTGTATAGTATTACAAAAATAGACTAATGTGTTTGTTTTGCCTGTATGTTACTGATTTCCTATACTATGACCTTTGAAGGTAACCATAAAGACCTTGAGAGAGTAATTTTATTTTGCAGATTTGGGGCAAGGAGGCTGGAGGGGTTAAAGACTGTGCTATGGTTCCCCATGGGTGCACAATCTTAAATGCATATCTAACATTGTACATGGAAGTAGTAGGCTAAATGGATAAGTTGTTGAATGGTAGAAGTGGGGTTGGTACTTTACAATGATAGAATGTGGTTGGTGAGGCTTCTTCAAGCTCATACAGTTGTTGTCATATGTTACTTTTCACATGTTGGGGTAACTGGTTTCAAATACCTAACCTTGCAGTGTAGAAACTGTTCTAAGCGTGCAATCATGGCGGCAGCAGAAATGATGCCAAACTCTCCTTTCTTTTTTCCTAAGTAGCTTACTGCCTCTTGTTATCAATAACCAAAGTGATTAGAAAGTTCCAATTCTGCTTAAGAATGAAAGATGTAAAAGAATTTCCAGAGCAATCCTTGGTTACTGCATTCTTATTTGCACAATATTTTAATCTAGAAATATATAGTAACTATCAATGGTCATGAGTCAAGTTTATTTGTGCTTGGATAATAGAATATAAGCAAAATACCATAAAATAGATAATGGCGCATGTGTATATTTTGGTGTTAGAATATTGCTGACTAAAATAATGTTCTGAATATTTGAATACTATTTACGGAGTTCTCCTCTTCATTTGGTTACATTTGTAACTTTGTAAGCTATTGCTCATTTTATTTCTCTTACTATTTTCTTGTTATTATTTACTAGTATGCCATCTACCATTTGTCTTTATTCCATTTTCTCAATGAGCATGTCTTCACTTGCTGATTTAATTCTGACTCCTTCTTTTAAGGTGTCTGGGACTCTCTTAATTTTGATTTTAGTTGAAAGCTAGTGGGCATATTCCTAATGACTTTTTGAGCTTTTTGCTGTAGATGTAAACTCATCTCATTTCTAGTTAGAGCTTCTGTAAATTACCACTCTTTATGTTGACTCCAGGCTTGTTACTCCTGGAAATTAATGCACCCACCAAACAAGGTTAGGAAGTGTATCTTGTCAGCATGTTTAAGACTTGTATTCAAAGTCCAACAAAACCCCAAAGACAGTTATAATGTGATATTGTCTAATATGTTGAAAATTAAAGACTTAGCTCTTTAGTTTAGCCTGTGTGGCTTAGGAGGGATAAGGACAAAGCAATAAAACCCAGTGGTTATTTAACATCCTCCATTTTAACCCATAGTCTGCAATAAGCCTCACAAAGATAACATTATTGGTAGGAGAGATGTGACAATACATTTTTAGGAAGTTTTCTGTAGAAAATTAAAATGGATTAAATCCTCAAGTCATTCAGTAAACATTTATTAAATGCTTACCACGTGCCATTCATTCTACTAGGCTCTGGTGATATGAGAGTTAATACACACGTACTTTATGCATGCACCTATATTTGTGTGTCAAGTTTCCAAATTCTACTAGATCTATAGAGTGCTAATCAGTGCTAAATATTAATAATTTAGTAAACATTTGCTATATCACATTGAATGAGTTGAAATTGTTATTGCCTTATCCTTCAACTTTGAGAGTTTAGCAGTGTCTGTTTTCTACCTAAACTCTGTCTCATTCTGTCCTGACAGATGCTCTCAATAAGTTAGAGATTTCATTGATATTCTGCTGTGGCACTGTTAATCTTATTTTGATTGAAACAGCATTCTGGACAGCAAAATTGATGGGTGCTCATGGGGAGACTGTTGCAAAAAAGCAGTAAGAAGGTTTCACATTTAGGTACGCTTGGGGCAAGAATTATGACCTTTCTTAAAGTTATAGTATAGAAAATGCTCTGCTTATTGAGCTTCTTTTAGCACAGTATGGATTATCAATCTATGTATTTAAGCTTTTTTAATAACTGTATTTTGATTGACATACCTCTTGTCATTTTCAATGATTTTCTTGCCTAAACAACATACATATAATAGAGTTTCACAGTGGACAGAACATTTATCTCTCTTTTTAGGTGATGCCTTTTCCAGCACAGAAGTTGTAAAGCCTGTTGTATGTCATGTAATAACATCATTAGACTCTTGAAGACAACTATCATTTAACATATTTGTTGCATAAGTTAATTTTGGACAGTTTTGTTAGGCATAAAATATAAAGAAGAAGTAAAATGAAAATTAATGCAGTGTGGAAGGATATTATGCTTAATTTAAAATACACATTATGTATAAAAAGACAAAAGATATATTTGAACAATGCTGTAATTTAGTCATGGGTCTAGCTCTTTGCTATTATCTAAAATAAGGATTTGCATTAAACTAAGTGATCAAAAAATGCAGTAAGCCTTGCTAACCCTCCAAATTATTATCATTATAATTTTTACTCAATCAAAATCTGAGCTAAAGTTTTTTTTTTTTAAATCCAATAATGCAGCTAGAACTGGAATTGAATTTTTGATTTTATATAACTATTGGACTAGAACAAAACCAGTGTATCAGAATAGCCTCTAAATGGAGCATACATCATTCGTTGCACACATTTGTAGCATAAAATATTTTTATAGTATACCTGTCATTGTGAAAGTTAAGTGAAAGTCTCTTAGTCGTGTCTGATTCTTTGCAACCCCATGGGCTATATGGTTCATGGAATTCTCCAGGCCAGAATACTGGAGTGGGTAGCCTTTCCCTTCTCCAGGGGATCTTCCCAATCCATGGATTGAATCCATGTTTCCTGCCTTGCAGGCATATTCTTTAGCAGCTGAGCCACAAGGAGAGCCCAAGAATACTGGAGTGGGTAGCCTATCCCTTCTCCAGCAGATCTTCCCGACCCAGGAATCCAACCGGGGTCTACTGCATTGCAGGTGGATTCTTTACTAAAATGAGTTATCAGGGAAGCCCCTTATACCTATCATTAAGATACATTTAAAAATACGCTTGGAACACTAACAACTTTGTGAATTCTGTCACTTTGATTTTCTTTATAGTGATTAAGAGGATTTTTTCCTCTTTATTTCTGGCTTACAGTAACTTTTAATTCCCTAGTTAGTTTAATTTAATATTTAGAATAGTGAGTAACTTACTGTGGATTGTTCTTTAATGTATCTGGTAAATGTCAGCCTTGTTATTTGGCTTTATAGCAGTTTTATTTATTAACAGAACTTGAATTTCCTTTGGTTTGAATTATGCTATTATTTTTCACCTAGGAAACATTTTTCTCCCTTTATGAAAATAGGAACTTCCCATAGTAAGCATAAGAAATGAAGAACTATTTTCTAAGCATTCAAAAAGACATTATTCAATATTAGGGCTGTATTCATCTGAATAAATAAAATTATGGGGTTATAGTGTGTAAATTTTTTTTTCCTGAAAGAGAAATATTTCTTGAAGAGAGACAGATAGCATTTATGATACATTACTCTTCATTTTGGGAAAGATATTGTAATAAGACAACTTTCAGTTGTAAATAGCAGTTATGATTTAAGTAAAGACCTTTTTTTTGCCCTGTAAGGCAAAAACATTATGATGGTAAGTGATCACCAACTGTCCAGATATAATTATCTTATATTATACATATCCCCACTACACTGCAATATTTAAAATAACACATTTCAAACATTGTTTAATTAGTTGAATTGTTACAGTGAATAATTAATTGTTCTAAAATATGTCCATATAGATTTTTCCTGAAAGTTAACTTCTTTTTTTTAAGCTTCTTGATCATAATTAAAACCCATGTAGGTTTTACAGGGTTTAGAGGTGGAGGATTTGAAGGCCTGAAAAACTAAGGCTGAATGCTAGAGCATTGGACACATCGAATAGAGTTGTTTTGTTAACATTGTTAACTGAACCTTATAACTCATGAGAGAGATTTTTTTCATACAGAACCAAACTCAAATGCTTTTTCTCAGGGTTAAATTGCAGCTAGAGAGAGTGACATTACACACACACATACATACACACACACATTTAATCCTCTATTCTACAGTACTCTTTACTCCCATTACAGACAGTGAATGTACTGTCTCTTATAGGAATGTATTGCATTAAAATTATATGACAAAAGTAATATACACTTATTACTGTTACCTGTTGGGGAAAATCAAGATTTTGAAAATTGAAGAGGATGATAGGAATAAAAGGCAAATATTGTTTTCTGATAGAGTAAATCCACTATTATTGCTGTCATTATATTCCAGCTAATGTTTGGCAACAAGTTAACATCCAATGACAAGTGACTTTAAGACTGTCTAATGGTCAAAGTTCTATATATGTAAAAGCACAGTTTACACTAAACCAGCTGAAAGTAGTATATAACTAGAAGATACAATGTTTATCTCCTGTATTCCTATTGTTCTTTTCCTTCTTTGAACATGGGCCAGATTCTCAAGCTAGTTTTGATTATGTTTTTCTAGCAACATATGCTAGAATTTGGAATGATACAGGGAAGGATTAGCATGGCCTCTTGACAGAGCATATACATTTATGAAACAGTCTTCACATTTATCCTACTCATCTTTAAGGACCAGATCAAATGCTACCTTATGATGAATATTTCTTTTTGTGCTCAAAATGCATTGTTTATGTTAGCATTTTAGTCAGTGTACATGTGTGTTTTTCGCACTGTTTTTTTTTTAATTTCTAATCATGTATAGTTCATCTTTATACTTCCCACAACATCTAGCATAGTGCCTTGTGCATAGTGGTCACTTGAAACATCTTTATAGAGTTAAATTTTTATGAGTCATTTGCTAAACATTAGCTGCAGTATGCACTTGTACAAATACACAGACTTATGAGTTATATAAAATAAATGAGAGACGATAATTTAAATATACCAGTTGCTCTAATTTTGGAAGATTTCTGAATGTCTAAATGATAAAGGAATTGGTGACAAATTTTAGAGAGGGGAAGGCATTGTGTATGAAAGAAGAAATGTCCCTGGTTCAGGCCTCACGTTTTAAAGCAAGCATGTGTTTGGAACTTTAAAACAATTTTCCTGACTATTAAGAAATAGGTTCAAGTAAAATATTGTGGCAGTTGTTCAGCTTACCCCATTATGTTTGTGTCATTGTTTTAGTTGAAGTGACCTCTTTTCTCAGTACGTATGAAAGGTTAAAGGTATCTTATAATAATACCTTATAGCTTATGGGGGGAAAATATGTCTTTGCATCTGTTTGCTTGTAGACATTGTGCTATGAAAGAGTTTGCATTTGCCATCCAAATAGTATTTAGGAAAAAAATGCATTCTGGAAATGCTATGGGCATTTTATTTTTGCCATATCTGAAACTTTCCAAATATTCTGAATGGTCAATCCCTCACTTTGATATTTCCACCTTCATCTCTCTCTCTCTTAATGTATGTATATCTATATATAATGTATGTATGTACACACATAGGTATATATTTGTTACTTTTTTACCTTACTCAAATATGTCATGTTAAACAAATGGTTGCCTTCTATCAACTTTAAGAGAATATTTTTAGCTTAACTGGTTTGGCTGGTGCTGCTGAAGCTCGGTGATGATTCTGTATCTTTCCTGTAATCTTAAAACTTTCCATAAGTGGAATAAGGATTGTTGAATTGCCATCACTACACAGTTTCACCAAGATTAAGTGAAATTTTCATCTCTGTTAAGTTCAGCTAAGTAGAATCCATCAAAAAGTAGTAGTAGTTTTCTAAGTGTGCTTGGAGCTCTATGGATGTGCAAACAAAGGACCATATGGAGGTAGCTTTCTCTAAGTTATGAGTAGGTATGGTTTTGTGAGTTTCATGTGCCTATTGGCACTGTTGGCAGTTCAGCACCCTGGGAAAGGCATTGCTTTCAAACAGGAGTAATTGATGAATTGTATGTAATATGCAAATGTGAATGCATAAATCTCCTGAATGACAGCTTAATTTATGTGAGCTTTTAAGAATGTGGGATTAGATTTTAATTAAATATCTTCAAAGGCACCCTGACTTATTCAGTTTTTTGGCTGATGTCTTTAGAAAGAAGTGGGAGAATGTTTAAATCAAAATTTTACACACATTATCCACATTTTTCAACTATGTGGTCATTGTTTCATAGAAAAATCAAGGTATTTAAAGAAAAAAGGCATTTGCCTTTAATTATAAGAACACTGCTATTATATTACAATGGTTGCAGTTTGTCATATATGATAGATATAAAAAATATTTGGTTTGAAAGTTAATGGCTTAAAATTTAAATGTAATTTTAAATGTATTTCAGATATTACCATATATTTTAGTATGCCAAATTGAACAATGGTAATTACAGATGATATTTCTTAGTATTGACTGTTGGAATATTAATACTGTATATGACTTCCTGTATGTTACTATCTTAAAAATACTTAAAATAGTCGATGGAGACAGAGCTGACTATCTGCCTTTGCTCTTAGATATATAGTGTCTATAGATGTAGCTTTGTGTATGTATAGTTTTAACCTCTTTTTGATCATAGTGTTTCTACTATCATGTAGTATAAAGATTAGTATAAAAGAGACAAATTAAAAATCTTTGAAATTTTCCACTTAATCTTTCATGTGATCACATTTTGAATTAAAAGGATGTAAATTTAATAGATCCACTTAAAGTTTACTGTAAATGTTGTTCATTCTTTCAAAATATGTTTCAGCTTATTTATGATTTATAGTGAATCACATTGCCCATAAGTAATTTATAAATCTTGAACAGTTATGGGCTATATCTGGTTTTTACCTGTTTTTCCTATATATTTGCTTTCTCTTAATTTATGTTGAAAAGTTTAATTGTTGACTATAGAGAAATGGTACCTATATGTCTTTGCTTGAATATGCTTTTCCTCTAATGTATCATTGTAGTAGTTAATTGTACAAAGTCTGGAATCATATGTCATAGGTTCCAAATTCCAGCTCTGACACTACCTGTTATGTGACTTTGGGAAGATCATTTAACTGTGCCTAAGTTTTAGGATTTCTGCCAGAATGGGGTGACAATATAAATCACTTAGAAATATTCCCAGTCCTTGGTAAGCGCTATGCAACTTATGTTGTTATTTGTTTCTACTGTTTCTGTCATACTCTCATTTTTTGCCATTCAGGCCTATCCCCTCTCTGGTCCCAATTCAGCTTCATTCTTATCTCTGTGATTTAGTCTGGAATGGGTCTACCATGTATCCTCTTTTTGTCCAGGTCCCATCCAAACTTGAGACCTGACTAAGGGCTCCTTTCCTCCATAAAATCCTCATTGACTTTTTCCTCTGGACTATCTCCACTTTCTCTTAGTTTTCCTCTATCACAGTCTTTGTTGTTTAATCATTTACTTATCTCCCTTGTTTGCACCAGGCTTACAGCTGTGAAACCTAGGGTCTACTTATTTTGTTTCTGCAATGTAACTTAAAAATTATTTCTAGTGTGAAGTACTAGCCCCCTTTATCTGTTTGGCCTTTATCCAAGTTTGATAAATCATGGAGTTGCAACATTTTTCAAGCCTCAAGTGAGATGAGATGACCATACTCAACTTCCCTTCTGTTCCATCACGGTTGAGTTTGTTTCTTCCACTTTGAGGAAGTGTTCTTCTGTCTTAAATTATGTTGAGAAATCGGTTTCCCTGTTGGCTCAGCAGTAAAGAATCTGCCTGCCTATGCCAGGGACACAGGTTTGATCCCTGGGTTAGGAAGACCCCCTGGAGAAGGGGATGGCTACACACTCCAGTATTCTTGCCTGAGAAATCCCATAGACAGAGGAGCCTGGCAAGCTATAGTCCACAATTTGCAAAGAGTCAGGCATAACTTAGTGAATAAACAACAATAACAGGTTGAGAAATACATGCATATGGTATAGTAGATTCAGAGTCAGACAGATGATAGGTACAGGTTGGATTTATTGGCTCACCTTCAGCAACTTAGCCTTTCTGAGGATTAGCTTCTCATCTTAAAATAGGGATAGTAGTACCCATCATATGGAATTATTTAGAGAATTATAAACGCCTACATTAAGTTGTGATACTCTTCTTGGGGCTTTCTGGTGGCTCAGATCATAAAGAATCCACCAGCAATGCAGGAGACCTGGGTTTGCTCCCTGGCTTGGGAAGATCCCCTGGAGGAGGGCATGGCAACCCACCCAAGTATCCTTGCCTGGAGAATCCCCATGGACAGAGAAGCCTAGTGGGCTACAGTCCTTGGGGTCAGAAAGAGTCAGACATGACTGAGCGACTAAGCATACACATTAAGTTGATGTAAACTTTAGCATAATGCTCAGCAGATACCCCACTGGCTCAGCAGTAAAGGATCTGCCTGAAACTGATTGTGAATAATCAATTGAGATAACTCATTGCCTTCCAACAAACAGGGGCTCTGTATCAACCTAGAGGGGTGGGATGGGGAGGGAGATAAGAGGAAGGGGACATATGTATACCTATGGATGATTCATGTTGATGTTTGATGGAAAACAACAAAATTCTGTAAAGCAATTATTCTTCAATTAAAAAATAAATA